>JAJOZX010000045.1:285000-380000 GCA_023014485.1 Bathynomus jamesi | reverse complement strand
TAGACAGGGGACATCCTTAACCCTGAAAGAAAATAGATTTGTTGTGAGAGGACCAAAACTGTTTAATTAGCTGCCTACAGACTTAAGAAACACGAGTGGTGTTGCGGTGGACATCTTCAAATTAATATTAGACGCCTGGCTCAGAACAATTTCCGATGAGGCCGGCGTACCTGGCTATGTGAGGTGGAGAGTACAAGAAACCAACTCACTACTTCACCAAGCTAACTCAAGAGGAGGGGCGACAAGCTTGACCTTCGTAAAATAAGAAATCGTCGTACGGAACATTTGAAAGGTTGAAAGGTATATATATAGTATATTGTTGTCAGAAATGCAATAAAGCTTATAATTTGCTGCACACAGTTTGAAAACAAATTTACTAATGTAGGTGATATACTGTTGATGTATGATACATTAAATAAGTTGCAAAATATATCGTATTTATACCAAAATAAGTCTTGTACCAAAATAAGTCTAAAAACAAGGTCATTCATAATTATTAATTTTATGGAAAAAAGAGCATCAATTCATTCAAAAACTGTGACACTAATACCCTGACATTTCCTGAAGCTAATCTTAGTATGCAGTGTTCATCATCCCGACCTTTCAGACGCTTTTCTGAAAGCCTGAAAATCCTAAAGTAACTTTATCTTCTTGTCCTCGTGAAATCAAGGAGACAGGACAACCTGCTTAGCATAATAAAAGCAATCTCTGAATCTTTGAACACATCAAAAAAAGATTCGACCAGGCTCAAGGGACTCAACTATCGTCATTCAGAATTGTGGGTTTGGAATGCCAAATTTTATTGCTGCTTCCTTTCCAATATTTTTCCCTTATTTTTTCATTTCTTTCTTTGGTTTACCTTTTTGTTTTTATTATTATTACGTTTTTACTTTGTTTTTGCCTTCAGATTTGTGTCGCAAATTTTGTTACCTGTTCATGCATGACTATATGTTGCATCAGCATGCGAGAAATGCAAACTTTCAATGGCTATATTTACATTTATCTTTGTACTTAGTTTTACATATCATTTATATTGAAATTTGTTTCTATAGACGATATTGTGGAACATTTTTAAAAAGATGCCTTTACATATATATTTTGTAGGTCTCACTTAGCTATTGATGAAACTCCTGCAGACTTTAAATATATTACAGTCAATACATGAAACAAGTCGTTTCAAGCAATACTACAACCCTTAATCACTTCATGAATGTCAGGTTTGGTTGCGTTAGGTTAAGTTAATAATACATAATTCTTATGATTAAGGGTCAGACATTATGTCAAATACCTGAAACTTTTAGGCTTTACGTGAAATAACTGGTTTCACACATTAACTGTATACAATATACAGGGTGAGTCAAAAGTCTCCATACATTGGCAAAATGGTCACTTTATTATGCAATCACTTGTAAGTCACAAAATATGCTCTATGTGGGCACCATTACACTGAATGCACATACGGATGCGTTCCCCCCAGTCATGGCAAACACGCGTTAACACGTCTGGTGTTATGCGTGCATACGCATCACGAATGCGCTCCTTTAGGTGGTCCGTGTTTTGTATTTTCACCTGGTACACCATGGCCTTCAAGTGCCCCCACAAGTAAAACTCAAGGGGGGGTGAGGTCTGGGGACCTCGGAGACCACTCCACGGGACCACGACGGCCAATCCAGTGACCCGGAAACTGCTGATCCAGCCACTGGTGCACGCAGATGCCGTAATGGGGTAGTGCCCCGTCTTGCTGAAAGTACGCTGGAAATCCCCCGTCCTCGTTCAGCAGCGACGGCATGACTGTCTTGCAGCATGTTTAGATACATTTCGGCATTCAGATTGGTGTCAATGAAAAAAGGGCCAACAATTGTGTTGCCCCATATCCCGCACCGCACCATCACTTTTCCAGCGCCTTGCGTCTTTGAGGGACTCATCCATTGCGGGTTGTCATCACTCCAATAACGTACGTTTTGACGATTAACCTCTCCATGAACATAAAAGTTGGCTTCATCTAAAAACAGGATGCCAGCCGAGAACTCCGTGTCTTCGTCCACTTTTGTTCTTGCCCATTCACAGAATTCCAGCCGTCTGTCCGGGTCGTCTTCGCTAAGATACTGCAACATTTGCATTTTGTATGGATGCCATCTGTGCTCTTTCATAATGCGGACGATACTCCTTTGGCTAACACTGCATTCTGCAGACATCCTTCGAGGGCTTTTTTGGGGACTCTTTGCGAACGCTGCCAGCACCATGGTCGCTGTGCCTTCATCGGTGGCTGTTCGTGGACGGCCACTTCTCGGTTGGTCTGCAACACTTCCAGTCTTCTTGAACTTCTCAATGAGTTTGACAACGGTGTCGTGTGTGATGTGCGTGCCTGGGGCGTGTCTCCTGTTAAAATCCTCGGCAACCTTGCGACAGCTTCCTGATCCTGCCAGAAGAATGATCTCTATACGCTCTTCTTGGGACAAAGGCATCTCAGCACATCACCTGCAAAAAAATAAAAAATGAATAATCATTTATTTATCATGACCATTTTGCCTATGTATGGAGACTTTTGACTTACCCTGTATAGTAATTTTGTGCCACTAAAATACATTATATGTAAGTATATAAGCTTTGCGTGTTTTCCTCCTTTATCGTGTGATAACCAAGTAAAAAGTAATTTAAAAAGGAAAATTATTTAATTGCTTTGCTTTTTTCATGCATATAATATATACTGCATTTTTACAGGGTGTTTCATAACATGTGGGATGCACTTTCAGGATGGATTCAGGACCTGAAAACAATGACAAAAATTTATATAAACATACGCCCGAAATCGCTTTGTTTCCGAGTTGCCGACAATGTTGTGAGAGTGTACGAGACTTATTTCGTGTATGGCCTTGCCGATTGTAATGTTTCGTACACTCTATGACATGTTTGAATATCGTCGAGTGTAAGGCCATCAGTCAGTCAGAGGTGCATCGCGGTGTTTCACTGTTCGTATTCGTAACTTCTTACCGTGAATAAGTGCAGTCTTGTGGAAAAAAACTATGACATTGATAGTGTGCATTTTAAGTGAGAATGGAGGCTTATTCAAACAGAGAAATGGCAGACATGCATCTCATGTATGGACCTGTCGAGTGTAATGCGGCCGCAGCAAGACGTCTGTATGCGGAAAGGTTTCCGAATCGCCGTCTGCCAGATAAGCCCTTTCAGAGAATAGACGAGCGTCTTCGTGATACAGGATCATTCAACAAGCGAGTTTCAAATGGTGGTAGACCAATCAGCGCTAGAACTGTTGAGTTGGAGGAGCGGTTCCTGAATCGCGTGGAGGAACATCCTGGTGTCAGCACCCGAGGGATAGCAACAGAGGGTGTAAGATATGCAACTGTGTGGAGAATTTTACGGGAACAACAGCTTTACCCATATCACATTCAGAGAGTACAAGACCTTACTGAAGCTGATTTCCCACCACGAGAGGCTTTTTGTACTTCGTTCCTTCAACAGTATGCTCGCGATCTTCTTTTTCTATCCTCCGTGTTGTTTTCTGATGAGGCTGCCTTCACAAAAAATGGCGTCATCAGTTTTCACAACACTCTTCACTAGGCAGAAGAGAATCCGCATTGCCAACATCCAGTCAAGGCACCAACAACAATTTAATATCAATGTATGGGCAGGATTTATTGCCGACAACTTAATCGGTCCTTTTGTTTTACCTGGAAGATTAACAGGAGAATCTTATTCCAATTTTTTAAGGCATGATTTAAGCGATTTACTAGATGAAGTTCCTCTTGGTGTCCGACGTCGTATGTGGTTTATACATGACGGCGCTCCGCCTCATTTTAGTCGAGTAGCTAGAGACTATTTGGATGACCATTTCCCTGATAAATGGATAGGCTGTGGAGGACCCATTGCGTGGGCTGCTCGCTCCCCGTACCTGAATCCATTCGATTTTTACCTGTGAGGTCATCTGAAATCCATCGTTTACGTGACACCCATTGACAACGTCGAAATGCTTCGCCAACGTGTAGAACAAGGCTGCCAGAAAATCCGAGCAATATCTGGAATGTTTGAACGCGTCATGCAGTCTATGACGAAGCGTGTTCAGGCGTGTATTCAAGCGCAAGGCGGTCATTTTGAGCACTTCCTTTAAAGGTAAGGCGGATACTTGCTGGAACACATAACAGGCACGTAACTCGGAAACAAAGCGAGTTTATATAAACTTTTTTCATTGTTTTCCGGTCCTGAATCCATCCTGAAACTGCGTCCCACATGTTATAAAACACCCTCTATACTATGAAACGTTTTGACAGTTGCTAATAGTAGGGATGGGGAATAATGACATTTTGGGAAATTGCCAACAAGACGAGTGGTTTCTATGAGCATTTTCGCTGCTTAATACGAATCTGTTTTCAGGGTCGCTGAAGTTGAAAATCAAGAAATCAGAGATATTCGATGAGTAGTTTAGAGGTTGTAGGCAAAAAATGGAAAAGAAAGTTATTATTTTATTAAAAATCATGTACAGAGAAACACAAGGCATTCATATCAGTTCCATGATGTAATTAAAATCATGAAATTATCATATTTACAACACATTGTTCAATAAACTATCAATATCACTAGTAACATTGTCCTCTGGTCGTTAGGCATTCTTAATAGATTTTCTCAGTTCATCTGCACTAAATTTTTCCATTTTGAATTTCGTCTCTCACTTTAACACGTCTCATTTGACGAATATCTGGTGTGATGGTCGGTCTCAAATAGGCAATTTCTGTGAGGAGCTGCTTTTCGTTCAGTTTGTACAGAGCATCCAGGTTGTTTGGAGTCATAGGGCTCCCATGTTTCTTGCAATTTTCCAAAACCGCCAATATTTTGCCAGCTGTTTTCTTTTTGAGCTCGTCTTTTTTCAGTAGGGACAATTTCTTTGCAGCATGCACAGTAGCTAGAAAATCTCCCTCTAATTTCTTCACTTTCTTGACTTTTTCTGAACCCCTGACCTATTTCCAGGATGCCTTCCTATCCTCAAGCGACTTTGATTCGAACGAAGAGTCTATCAGAAGTCCGTTAGTCACAGTCACATCCTAAATTTGTCAGAGGGGCATACATCAAGTCTGAATTAGCGTCATGATCTGATCTTGCTAAATAGTCCATACAAGACAGCTGATTGTTTACAGTATCATTGACTTCTTCTAGAACTAGAGCTTCAAGTTTATCTTTACCAGATCTGGCTTGTTCCTTCCTTACAGCCATCAAGTCATTCAATTCAACCATCTTACCTTCAAAGAAACGTTTTACTCCAGCCCAAGTTCTTTCACTTTTCTCGTCACCCTTCTTGTCAATTCCAAGAAGCTCCATCATAGGGAAAATCATCACTTCACCCATCATTGCGTAAATTTGGGAACAACACATGAACCATTGACTTTGGAAGAAAGTTGACACTGCGAAACTAGCTTGTTACTGTTGACATCTACTACGGCATCAAAGAAAGTTTGGATGGAGTCTCGCCTTGCCAAATATTCTTTTGCTAACTCGGCGATTCTTCCAAACCGGTTTGCCACGAATCCTTTGAATCCATCACATTTAAGTCAATTATCCGCTATCCAAGATTTATAGTCATTATATAGGGATACCGAATGGGAGGCGTGGGTGGGAGAGAGCAATTTAGCAATTGCAATGAGTCCCAAAGTATGAATGGAAGCACCAGGAGAACAGAAAACCTTTTCTCCTGCCGTAACTTGAAGTAGCTTATGTACTCCGATTTTCTGTTCCGTGTTTTTAAACACTTTGTCTATAGCGTGATCTACTCCTAAAATGATATGGGCGCAGCACTTCAAGATCTTGTTTGATTCGATTCCAAGATGCTGTTAAAGTATTCCACATTCACTAGCTCGATCAGACATCCAGAAGTCTATTTGAGATTTCAGTTCGTCAGTGGTAGAATTTGCTAGTACGACTAGACAACTCAATTTGAATTCGTAAGCTCTGGCTCCATCCTCTCCAGAATGGCTGACGTTTTCCAGATATTCAGTTGTCAGCGACTTTTTCATACCAGATGGACCAGCGATGGTGATGTGGTCAGCCTTCACGTCGTACAGCCGGTGCCCGACAGCCTTGGTCGTATCGTTAAGTCCTACACTCACAACGTTATCCTCTTTGTTGAGGATTTGTTGAGCGACATACTCTAGATTCAAGTATGAAGCATCTTCCAAGTATTGCATTATTGATCTGCGGCTCGGAAATACATACGTCAAGTCTGAATACTGGTGACGGACTTGTAACTCTTCGCCCTCACTCTCCATCTCACTCTCACAATCTTTCTCATTATCATCTGTCTTCAGCTTCCAATCTTGATCAAAAACCATGTCAACTACTCTTACTATCACTCTCGCAAGCTCTTCAGGAGAAGTTCTTGTCTCGGCAAGACACTAGACTATACACCGCATCACGTTTTCGTTCAGACTTTTTTTGCCAGTTCTGATTTTCACTGTCGGAAATGCAGCTTGTTGTTCTTTACTCTTCCCCTTGCTTAGGTCTTCTTCCGATGAGCGAAGTTTACGATCAGTAGAAGGAACTGTCTTTGCCGTTGTTGGTTTTTCAAAACTAGGATCGTTTTCAGAATCGACTGAAGTTGCTAACACTTCAATAATTTCTGAACCCTCTAGCTCCCTTTGCTCTCTCAAGTTGTTTTCTGTTGCTTTCACGAGTTTCTTTCCTCTTTTTCTGTCTCACCCAATCTTTTATACTGCATTTGTACATATGGCCTTATACGCACCAAAACAATTATCCCAATAAAAAGTCTTATCCTCATCAGTCATTTTGACCTCAAATTCTTCTGCAAGTTCTGCTTTTTAATCCTCATCGTCAGTTCTAATGTTGTAGGCGTTCTTAGTGAGCTGATCATTAAAGCCGCTCACTTTTTGGTACCATTCGACACTTTTAGGGTTTTGTTGGCAGCGTTCATTCTTTCTCAGTTTGTTAAAATATTCATAATCGTTTCCTATTTTTTTCGCCACTGTTTTTTCATGCATGGGATAGACATTTTTATTAATCCAATCTCGTCTTAGTTCATTTGCAACTATCTTACTGGAATCATCTCGAGTCATTGACTTTTTCTGTCCTTTTACTCCTTTTTTGCAAAGTGCAAGCATCCTACCAATCACAACTGTCCCTGGTGGCAACTTTCCAGTCGGTTTAAATTCGTCCACTTCTGTGTAGGTTTCCCCCAAAAGTTCTTTTATGGCGGCACTGCGTGATTTCCTTTCGCCAGCCATCATTACCAATCAGCAGTCACTAAGCATTAGGATCTACAAGTAGAGTAAAACCCCATTAGTCGGCAAATAACACCGAAATATGATAGGTAATAGAAATTATAGTAATGCTAGATGTATCATACAGGGTGGGGCACGGGAACCAAGTGTTTTTGGAATAATCAGGAAACTGATATTTATTTTTGTAAAGAAAATATATTGGTAGAACAACATTCGTAAGAACATAGCATTTCATGTCATAATAATCATGTACCGAAAATTATATCTGGCATATGATGTCCTTGGCCGTCGACGCATTGTTGAAGGCGTTTACGAAAATTGGCCTCCACTCTTCCCAGCAGGTCTCTGTTGATTTGGATGATTTGTTGACGGATCGCTTCCTTCAATGCATCTAATGTACGGGGCTTGTCCTCGTAGACACGTGACTTGAGGTACCCCAATAGAAAGAAGTCACATGTGGACAAGTCAGGGGACCGAGGGGGCCATGCAATGTCACCAAATCTCGAAATGAGATGGTTGGGAAACAGGGGGCGAAGAACAGCCATTGACGCTCTGGCGGTGTGTGGCGTGGCCCCATCTTGCTGAAACCACAAATGTCGACGAGCAATACGCCTTCTTCGTAACTCAGGGATGAAAAAGGTGTTCACCATCTCAATGTAACGCCCAGATGTTATGGTAACGGTAACCCCATTTTGTTCGAAGAAATAGGGACCGATGACGCCAAACTTTCCCACCGCGCACCAAACTGTAACCTTAGGGCTATGCAGCGGTTTTTCATGGAGTTGTCGCGGATTTTCAGCAGCCCAATACCGACAGTTTTGATTGTTGACGGCCCCATTAAGGTGGAAATGGGCTTCATCACTCATTACCACCATCATGTTTTCATTCTGCTCATAAAGTGCAAGCATTTCCTGTGCAAAATTCAGTCGTTGGGGGCAATCGTTTACATTC
This sequence comes from Bathynomus jamesi, assembly GCA_023014485.1. Taxonomy (NCBI): domain Eukaryota; kingdom Metazoa; phylum Arthropoda; class Malacostraca; order Isopoda; family Cirolanidae; genus Bathynomus; species Bathynomus jamesi. The sequence goes on along the minus strand of JAJOZX010000045.1, from coordinate 371,808 downwards.
AATTCCTGCACCATCGCTAACTTGTATGGGTGAAAATGTAATTCTTCATGCAAAATCCGTCTAACAGTACGATTGCTGATTCCGAGTGCAGCTGAATGTCTCCGAGCAGAGCGGCCTGGGCTTTGCAACATTGCTTGTCTGACCCTTTCAACGTTCTCTGGAGTACGCACAGTGCGTTGCGGCCCCTTCGGTTTTGTTTTCATTATTGAGCCTCCTGTTCGAAGATTGTTAACCCAACGTAAGATTGTGTCACGAGCGGGAACAGAGTCATTTCGATGAATGTTGAATCTGCGGCGAAACGCACGCTGAACTGCTGTCACTGACTCGCCACTCCTAACAAAATGATCATACGCGAACATGCGGTGTTCTAACGTCCACTGCTCCATGATGGCACCTGAAAGATAAAGGTGAGTGTTAGTTAAAGTTAAATGCTATGAACCCAGGAATGGAATGCTACCTACCGCACGCCCCTCCCATTCCTAATGGCCGATTACTAGCTATTCAAAAAACACTTGATTCCCGTGCCCCACCCTTTATATATTATTATTATTATTATTATTAAAGTAGATTATATCAAATATTGTATTTGATATATTATTTACTATTATTGTTAAAGTATATATATTATATTATTATTAAAGTAATATATACAATTATTATTAAGGTAAATTAGCAAAACATTGATAGTACAAGAAACCACAAAGAGAAAGCAGCCAAACACCAGAACACCAGAACAAGCCAAAACACTAAAGTAAGCCTAAATAAAACATCAGTATTACGACACACTAGATACTTAACAACACTGAAGAATGAACATAACCATGATTAAAAATATAGCAAGCATTTATCAACTAATTATTTTTTTCTATCACTTATAAGGTTTGGAGGTGGGAGGCCTCATTCGTCCTTTATGTTGGATATGGATCGGGCATTTTTTCAAATTTTTCTTCATCTATCTGCTTAACCACATTCCTAATGTCTCTCATTTGTTCATTTTCGAGTTCAGAGACCAGGAAAACATACGAAAAGACATATTACATGTGAATGGTAGCGGTTTTTTGATCATTAAAACAAAAAATCGAATTTTTTTTGGCCGCCATTTTGGAAAAAACCCACTGAACCAGGTAAAAAATTCATTTTAAGTACAAGCACTTGCCGGATTCGTATTCAGCAGCCAAAATGGCCATAAAAAACACTCGTCTTAAAAAAAATGTTAGATTCCCCAACCACTACTAATAGGTAATAACTTTTTACATGCGTAGACTATTTAAATTGAAAGGATTTGTTCGTTTATAGAATCGCACAGAATAATAATAATTCTGTGGAGAAATTTTGAGATATTTGTTACAAAAATTCTTTAAATAACTATGAATGGTTTATATATATATATATATATATATATATATATATATATATAATCATGCGGGTTGCTTCTACAGAGCTTCAATTTAATATTTAGGAGAAATCCAATGACAAGGAGAAATGTAAATGCCATGAAAAGTCTTCTTTAATGCGCAACGTTTCGAGCAATACGCTCATCTTCAGGCTGTATAATAACAATGTGAAATTAAAATCAATAATTGAATGAAAAACAAGACAAAGAAAATTTCTATAACCTATTCATAAAGGCAAATTTTAAAAGACTGAGAAAAGAGGGTTAAATTCTAAGTTATACAGATTACATATAAAATTAAGATTAAGAAGCTATTTTTAAATACATATAGTAAATGTGAAATTAATACACTGGAAAAATTAACAATAGTACACTGGAATAATGAAACTAACTAACCTTTCACTGCAATTTCCGAGGCTAAACTGATTTAAGCAGAGGCAATACGAGAAAACAAAAGATGGCGAGGGCGATTGGGGAAGGGGGGATTATAAGGAATTGGGGAAGGAGGAGGGATTATAGAAAATTTAACGGGACAGCTGATGAGTCAACATTTAGCGAAGGGGTCAATGTTTTAATGTAAAGCGATTCCAGAATTCTAAGTGAATTGGGACAAGTATTACAACCAAGAATTTTAAAATTGTCTAAAGTGACATCAGTTTTACATTTTATACTGTGTTCCCGAATACTAGAAACTTCTTTAGTTTTTAAAATTTTACCTGTTCGGCCACTTATTCCCATATGCGAATAAAATCTAGCCCTGAGAGAGCGAACAGTGCTGCCAATGTAATTCCCAAGGAGACACCTAGGGCAGGTAAATAAATATACAACACCGCTACGCAACGAGTCAGGGTTCGATCCTTCGCTGAGAAAAAGCTACCTACAGACGTTTTATTAATAAATATGATGCGGAAATCAGTATGATAAAAAAATTTCCTTAACAACTTTGTAAATTTAAGCTTAAATTCCTTATTCAAAGGACCCATTTCAGGTACCAAGAAATATTTTATATCCTTCGGCACTGTAATACAAGGAAGTTGAGGGCTATAAACATTATTTAAGAAGGATCTAATTAGTTTGTCTACATATTGAACAGGAAAACTATTATTGGTAAAGTATGATCTTAGATTATTAAATTCATCATTAAGTAAGGTAAAACTAGAGGTCAAATTATATCCTCTGAACAGGAGAGTTTTAATACAAGACATCTTACAGTTGAAATCAGTAAAACTAAAAAAATTCATGCCCAAACCAGTGAAAGTAGGTTTCCTGTAAACTGATGTAGTAATAGAATCACCGTTTTTCGAAATTAAAAGATCTAAAAAGGGGAGGGAGCCATTTTGCTCAGTTTCCATTGTATACGTTATATTGGGGTGCAAAGAATTTAGGAAGTTAAAGAATTGTTGCGCTTGTACCGCATTATCAAAGACAGCTATCGAATCATCAACGAAGCGTCGATAGAAAATTGGCTTGAGATGAGTGGGAGATTGTCTAAAAATTACACTTTCTAAATGAGTCATAAAAAAATCAGCTGCTAACGGTCCGACAGGTGATCCCATCCCTACACCATCAATTTGTTGGTAAACCTTATTGTTGAAAGTGAAATAGCATTGTTTGAAGACCAATTCTAAAAATTCCTTAAAATGAGACAATGAAAAACCATGAAAAATATCATCCGAGCTTGAATTCCAAAAAGACCTCCTTGGTGAGAATTTCGATTCAAAAAAGTTTTTTGTCAGTTTTGATGTAAAGTCGCTTTTCACAAATGTACCTGTATCTGAAACTATTGCCATTATTTTAGATAGGGTTTTTAGCTCGGATGATATTTTTCATGGTTTTTCATTGTCTCATTTTAAGGAATTTTTAGAATTGGTCTTCAAACAATGCTATTTCACTTTCAACAATAAGGTTTACCAACAAATTGATGGTGTAGGGATGGGATCACCTGTCGGACCGTTAGCAGCTGATTTTTTTATGACTCATTTAGAAAGTGTAATTTTTAGACAATCTCCCACTCATCTCAAGCCAATTTTCTATCGACGCTTCGTTGATGATTCGATAGCTGTCTTTGATAATGCGGTACAAGCGCAACAATTCTTTAACTTCCTAAATTCTTTGCACCCCAATATAACGTATACAATGGAAACTGAGCAAAATGGCTCCCTCCCCTTTTAGATCTTTTAATTTCGAAAAACGGTGATTCTATTACTACATCAGTTTACAGGAAACCTACTTTCACTGGTTTGGGCATGAATTTTTTTAGTTTTACTGATTTCAACTATAAGATGTCTTGTATTAAAACTCTCCTGTTCAGAGGATATAATTTGACCTATAGTTTTACCTTACTTAATGATGAATTTAATAATCTAAGATCATACTTTACCAATAATAGTTTTCCTGTTCAATATGTAGACAAACTAATTAGATCCTTCTTAAATAATGTTTATAGCCCTCAACTTCCTTGTATTACAGTGCCGAAGGATATAAAATATTTCTTGGTACCTGAAATGGGTCCTTTGAATAAGGAATTTAAGCTTAAATTTACAAAGTTGTTAAGGAAATTTTTTTATCATACTGATTTCCGCATCATATTTATTAATAAAACGTCTGTAGGTAGCTTTTTCTCAGCGAAGGATCGAACCCCTGACTCGTTGCGTAGCGGTGTTGTATATTTATTTACCTGCCCTAGGTGTCTCCTTGGGAATTACATTGGCAGCACTGTTCGCTCTCTCAGGGCTAGATTTATTCGCATATGGGAATAAGTGGCCGAACAGGTAAAATTTTAAAAACTAAAGAAGTTTCTAGTATTCGGGAACACAGTATAAAATGTAAAACTGATGTCACTTTAGACAATTTTAAAATTCTTGGTTGTAATACTTGTCCCAATTCACTTAGAATTCTGGAATCGCTTTACATTAAAACATTGACCCCTTCGCTAAATGTTGACTCATCAGCTGTCCCGTTAAATTTTCTATAATCCCTCCTCCTTCCCCAATTCCTTATAATCCCCCCTTCCCCAATCGCCCTCGCCATCTTTTGTTTTCTCGTATTGCCTCTGCTTAAATCAGTTTAGCCTCGGAAATTGCAGTGAAAGGTTAGTTAGTTTCATTATTCCAGTGTACTATTGTTAATTTTCCAGTGTATTAATTTCACATTTACTATATGTATTTAAAAATAGCTTCTTAATCTTAATTTTATATGTAAATCTGTATAACTTAGAATTTAACCCTCTTTTCTCAGTCTTTTAAAATTTGCCTTTATGAATAGGTTATAGAAATTTTCTTTGTCTTGTTTTTCATTCAATTATTGATTTTAATTTCACATTGTTATTATACAGCCTGAAGATGAGCGTATTGCTCGAAACGTTGCGCATTAAAGAAGACTTTTCATGGCATTTACATTTCTCCTTGTCATTGGATTTCTCCTAAATATTAAATTGAAGCTCTGTAGAAGCAACCCGCATGATTATATATACTCAAGGTATGGACAAGATGGCCTCAGGGCTTATCGCCATGTTTGGAAGACTTCACGAAAGTTTCTCAAGTCAAAACTGGACTGTTATTTTCTTGAAATGTGTCGGACCTGCAGGGTTTTCCCGAAATTTGTTTACTTCAAACTCTACCGTGACAATCTATATGACTCTGAATTTTATCAATCGTCCCTGGAATATTTATTAAATAATGAAATTAATTATAAAATCAAAATTTCAGATTCGCATAATAAGTCTCTTGGGCATTATATAACTACTCTTAAAAATACTTTTTCGTTGTTGGACTATTTATTAATAATTTCTCTTGTACAACGTGAACTAGAAAAATTTCACTCTACCATCTTGGAAACACATGAACGTAAGTTAAAGGCTTTGGGAATGAATTCACCAAATTTTTTCAATTCAGATAAGGTAATTTCGAATCTTTCTAGTTACACACTCTCCCCTCGGGAAAAGTTTTTACTGTCACTTGGTTTGCAATTTAAGCTTCCGTTGTTTCAAATATATAAGCCTTCGTTTTTTCTTTACTTTGAAAATTTTTTTAATGGCTTGAAAAATGTTCCCCATGTGGGTGAATTCAATAATTTCAAATGTCAGTTCGCAAATCTAACTCAAGAATTTTTTCATAAACTTCGAAATCATTTAAATTTCAATCTTTCATATTTAGGAAGAGTGATTTACAGTGTATTAAGAATTTGGCAAAGAACCAGGAGATTGTCGTGACTAGACCGGACAAGGGTAACGGAGTGGTTATTTTGAATAAATCGGACTACATAAACAAAACTAATGAAATCCTAAGTGATCTTACTAAATTCAAACAAATTCTTGAACCTGTCAATAAAGTCATTGTAAGGTTAGAAGACCAGGTTAATAGATTTCTGTCACGACTAAAGTCTTTAAAGATAATAAAAAACGATACTTACTCTCAGTTGTTCGCATCTGGTGCTAATCTTGCTCAATTATACTGTCTGCCTAAAATCCATAAAGCTGGAACACCTCTCCGTCCTATTTTAGCTTCGTATAACTTACCCACCTTTCAATTGGCAAAATTTGTTGTTCGTCTCCTGTCACCCTTTGCGAAAAATGCTTACACTATAAATAACTCGTTTGAATTCCAAAAAGACCTCCTTGGTGAGAATTTCGATTCAAAAAAGTTTTTTGTCAGTTTTGATGTAAAGTCGCTTTTCACAAATGTACCTGTATCTGAAACTATTGCCATTATTTTAGATAGGGATTTTAGCTCGGATGATATTTTTCATGGTTTTTCATTGTCTCATTTTAAGGAATTTTTAGAATTGGTCTTCAAACAATGCTATTTCACTTTCAACAATAAGGTTTACCAACAAATTGATGGTGTAGGGATGGGATCACCTGTCGGACCGTTAGCAGCTGATTTTTTTATGACTCATTTAGAAAGTGTAATTTTTAGACAATCTCCCACTCATCTCAAGCCAATTTTCTATCGACGCTTCGTTGATGATTCGATAGCTGTCTTTGATAATGCGGTACAAGCGCAACAATTCTTTAACTTCCTAAATTCTTTGCACCCCAATATAACGTATACAATGGAAACTGAGCAAAATGGCTCCCTCCCCTTTTTAGATCTTTTAATTTCGAAAAACGGTGATTCTATTACTACATCAGTTTACAGGAAACCTACTTTCACTGGTTTGGGCATGAATTTTTTAGTTTTACTGATTTCAACTATAAGATGTCTTGTATTAAAACTCTCCTGTTCAGAGGATATAATTTGACCTCTAGTTTTACCTTACTTAATGATGAATTTAATAATCTAAGATCATACTTTACCAATAATAGTTTTCCTGTTCAATATGTAGACAAACTAATTAGATCCTTCTTAAATAATGTTTATAGCCCTCAACTTCCTTGTATTACAGTGCCGAAGGATATAAAATATTTCTTGGTACCTGAAATGGGTCCTTTGAATAAGGAATTTAAGCTTAAATTTACAAAGTTGTTAAGGAAATTTTTTTATCATACTGATTTCCGCATCATATTTATTAATAAAACGTCTGTAGGTAGCTTTTTCTCAGCGAAGGATCGAACCCCTGACTCGTTGCGTAGCGGTGTTGTATATTTATTTACCTGCCCTAGGTGTCTCCTTGGGAATTACATTGGCAGCACTGTTCGCTCTCTCAGGGCTAGATTTTATTCGCATATGGGAATAAGTGGCCGAACAGGTAAAATTTTAAAAACTAAAGAAGTTTCTAGTATTCGGGAACACAGTATAAAATGTAAAACTGATGTCACTTTAGACAATTTTAAAATTCTTGTTGTAATACTTGTCCCAATTCACTTAGAATTCTGGAATCGCTTTACATTAAAACATTGACCCCTTCGCTAAATGTTGACTCATCAGCTGTCCCGTTAAATTTTCTATAATCCCTCCTCCTTCCCCAATTCCTTATTCCCCCCTTCCCCAATCGCCCTCGCCATCTTTTGTTTTCTCGTGTTGCCTCTGCTTAAATCAGTTTAGCCTCGGAAATTGCAGTGAAAGGTTAGTTAGTTTCATTATTCCAGTGTACTGTTAATTTTTCCAGTGTATTAATTTCACATTTACTATATGTATTTAAAAATAGCTTCTTAATCTTAATTTTATATGTAAATCTGTATAACTTAGAATTTAACCCTCTTTTCTCAGTCTTTTAAAATTTGCCTTTATGAATAGGTTATAGAAATTTTCTTTGTCTTGTTTTTCATTCAATTATTGATTTTAATTTCACATTGTTATTATACAGCCTGAAGATGAGCGTATTGCTCGAAACGTTGCGCATTAAAGAAGACTTTTCATGGCATTTACATTTCTCCTTGTCATTGGATTTCTCCTAAATATTAAATTGAAGCTCTGTAGAAGCAACCCGCATGATTATATATACTCAAGGTATGGACAAGATGGCCTCAGGGCTTATCGCCATGTTTGGAAGACTTCACGAAAGTTTCTCAAGTCAAAACTGGACTGTTATTTTCTTGAAATGTGTCGGACCTGCAGGGTTTTCCCGAAATTTGTTTACTTCAAACTCTACCGTGACAATCTATATGACTCTGAATTTTATCAATCGTCCTGGAATATTTATTAAATAATGAATTAATTATAAAATCAAAATTTCAGATTCGCATAATAAGTCTCTTGGGCATTATATAACTACTCTTAAAATACTTTTTCGTTGTTGGACTATTTATTAATAATTTCTCTTGTACAACGTGAACTAGAAAATTTCACTCTACCATCTTGGAAACACATGAACGTAAGTTAAAGGCTTTGGGAATGAATTCACCAAATTTTTTCAATTCAGATAAGGTAATTTCGAATCTTTCTAGTTACACACTCTCCCCTCGGGAAAAGTTTTTACTGTCACTTGGTTTGCAATTTAAGCTTCCGTTGTTTCAAATATATAAGCCTTCGTTTTTTCTTTACTTTGAAAATTTTTTTAATGGCTTGAAAAATGTTCCCCATGTGGATGAATTCAATAATTTCAAATGTCAGTTCGCAAATCTAACTCAAGAATTTTTTCATAAACTTCGAAATCATTTAAATTTCAATCTTTCATATTTAGGAAGAGTGATTTACAGTGTATTAAGAATTTGGCAAAGAACCAGGAGATTGTCGTGACTAGACCGGACAAGGGTAACGGAGTGGTTATTTGAATAAATCGGACTACATAAACAAAACTAATGAAATCCTAAGTGATCTTACTAAATTCAAACAAATTCTTGAACCTGTCAATAAAGTCATTGTAAGGTTGAAGACCAGGTTAATAGATTTCTGTCACGACTAAAGTCTTTAAAGATAATAAAAAACGATACTTACTCTCAGTTGTTCGCATCTGGTGCTATCTTGCTCAATTATACTGTCTGCCTAAAATCCATAAAGCTGGAACACCTCTCCGTCCTATTTTAGCTTCGTATAACTTACCCACCTTTCAATTGGCAAAATTTGTTGTTCGTCTCCTGTCACCCTTTGCGAAAAATGCTTACACTATAAATAACTCGTTTGAATTCCAAAAAGACCTCCTTGGTGAGAATTTCGATTCAAAAAAGTTTTTTGTCAGTTTTGATGTAAAGTCGCTTTTCACAAATGTACCTGTATCTGAAACTATTGCCATTATTTTAGATAGGGTTTTTAGCTCGGATGATATTTTTCATGGTTTTTCATTGTCTCATTTTAAGGAATTTTTAGAATTGGTCTTCAAACAATGCTATTTCACTTTCAACAATAAGGTTTACCAACAAATTGATGGTGTAGGGATGGGATCACCTGTCGGACCGTTAGCAGCTGATTTTTTTATGACTCATTTAGAAAGTGTAATTTTTAGACAATCTCCCACTCATCTCAAGCCAATTTTCTATCGACGCTTCGTTGATGATTCGATAGCTGTCTTTGATAATGCGGTACAAGCGCAACAATTCTTTAACTTCCTAAATTCTTTGCACCCCAATATAACGTATACAATGGAAACTGAGCAAAATGGCTCCCTCCCTTTTTAGATCTTTTAATTTCGAAAAACGGTGATTCTATTACTACATCAGTTTACAGGAAACCTACTTTCACTGGTTTGGGCATGAATTTTTTTGTTTTACTGATTTCAACTATAAGATGTCTTGTATTAAAACTCTCCTGTTCAGAGGATATAATTTGACCTATAGTTTTACCTTACTTAATGATGAATTTAATAATCTAAGATCATACTTTACCAATAATAGTTTTCCTGTTCAATATGTAGACAAACTAATTAGATCCTTCTTAAATAATGTTTATAGCCCTCAACTTCCTTGTATTACAGTGCCGAAGGATATAAAATATTTCTTGGTACCTGAAATGGGTCCTTTGAATAAGGAATTTAAGCTTAAATTTACAAAGTTGTTAAGGAAATTTTTTTATCATACTGATTTCCGCATCATATTTATTAATAAAACGTCTGTAGTAGCTTTTTCTCAGCGAAGGATCGAACCCCTGACTCGTTGCGTAGCGGTGTTGTATATTTATTTACCTGCCATAGGTGTCTCCTTGGGAATTACATTGGCAGCACTGTTCGCTCTCTCAGGGCTAGATTTTATTCGCATATGGGAATAGTGGCCGAACAGGTAAAATTTTAAAAACTAAAGAAGTTTCTAGTATTCGGGAACACAGTATAAAATGTAAAACTGATATCACTTTAGACAATTTTAAAATTCTTGGTTGTAATACTTGTCCCAATTCACTTAGAATTCTGGAATCGCTTTACATTAAAACATTGACCCCTTCGCTAAATGTTGACTCATCAGCTGTCCCGTTAAATTTTCTATAATCCCTCCTCCTTCCCCAATTCCTTATAATCCCCCCTTCCCCAATCGCCCTCGCCATCTTTTGTTTTCTCGTATTGCCTCTGCTTAAATCAGTTTAGCCTCGGAAATTGCAGTGAAAGGTTAGTTAGTTTCATTATTCCAGTGTACTATTGTAAATTTTTCCAGTGTATTAATTTCACATTTACTATATGTATTTTAAAATAGCTTCTTAATCTTAATTTTATATGTAAATCTGTATAACTTAGAATTTAACCCTCTTTTCTCAGTCTTTTAAAATTTGCCTTTATGAATAGGTTATAGAAATTTTCTTTGTCTTGTTTTTCATTCAATTATTGATTTTAATTTCACATTGTTATTATACAGCCTGAAGATGAGCGTATTGCTCGAAACGTTGCGCATTAAAGAAGACTTTTCATGGCATTTACATTTCTCCTTGTCATTGGATTTCTCCTAAATATATATATATATATATATATATTATATATTATATATATGTAAGTATGTGTGTGTGTGTGTGTGTGTGTGGTGTGTGTGTGTGTGTGTGTGTGTATTACATACATATACATATTAACTAAATACCCATTTTACGTTTTTTATTCGTTCCCATCTCGCATTATTATTGTTTTTCAGTTTTGTTTCGCATAAACGAAGTAGGTCACACCATCCGTTCCGATAAATCTTCCGAGGGCAGCTTTGGAGGGTACTCTACCCGAGTCGGAGAGATTTTTTACGTCACTCGTAAGAGAGTATGTATCCAGAAATGGGACCCCAGCCCAATCTTCAACTCTGTTACACGCAGGGAGGCGAAGGATAGAGCCATATCCCCGGGAATCTCCGTACAGTGGCCTTTTATGAAATGCACGAGGAAGGCGGGGGGATCAATTCTTAATTCCCGTATCCCCAGCAAGAAGGGGAGGATCGTATTATACAAAAGCAAATATTAAGAGAGGGCTACGAAAATAAAAGTTCAATTCGCCAGGCACCTTATAAAAGTGGGGCTACATATAAAGCAGTGACCATAAAATATATTTCATAAGTTATTTTGTATAGTAATAAATTCTTGCAAAATTTTTCACTTTGGTAACATAATTTTGCAACAATAAGAAATGCAAAGACTCGCAGCCGAGTCCAGTAATGAGCGCCATCTCTGAGGGGAAATTGAATTTAAAATTGGTTATACGTAAAGTTCCTCTTTTGTTTTGCTTCTTATTTTCCATTCATTTTACATCAGATAGAGTCCCCTTTTTCACTGCAACAACCCCTCACACTCCTAATCCGTTTTTATCAATCTCTCTCCCTCTCTCTCTCCTTTAGGATATTTAGTTTATTTATTTTCTCAATATCTTCTTTAGTATTCGGAGATGATTTATTTTATTATCAGGAGCATGTACTGCGTGAGTTTTATTAAAAGATTTTCTTGATGCTGATTGCGTTCTCTTAAGACTAGGAAATTTGGTTTCACTACAGAGCAAATACCAATTAGGTTTTCGTGTTTTCTTCGCCTTAGTAATATTTCTTTTAACTAATTATTACATCTATAAATCGATAATTGCATAATCAATGTGAAATACCAAAAACAATGATAGTAGAATGGATGGACTGAAGTAGACAGACATTTTTGACAGATGGTTTTCTTACAGGGAAATTATACACTAAAATTCTATACTTATATATACATTAGGGTGTCTCTTATTGGGTAGTCAAAAATTGAAATGTTGAATTATTTTATCTGCGCCCCCTAAAATAGTTCAATTTAGCATAAAAACTAAAACTTGAAAGTTTGACACAAATTGGCTCATATTTAGGGGTCGCCCCGGCTAATAAAAATGGTGACCATGGCATAATAGCTCCTGACATATGATTATGCTCATTATACACATAATTCCTTCCTTCTTTTTTTAGTTTGATTCGTTTTTATAAGTATAGGCCTTCTTATTTATCATTGATCCTTTTCTAACCTATCCTTGATGTTGTTATAATCCATCCTTTGGTCCTCAATCCTTCTTTATCCCAATCCTTTTTCTCCTATCCAAAATCCTTCCTGGCTCTTTTTTTATATACAATCAGCAATGAAGCATTGCTACAAAAAAAACCATTAGTTTATTATATAGAGATAAATTCAAAATGCCAGTGCTATTTACATACTTTAATTACTTTAATTAGCATTATTTCCTTATACAACATTTATTTAATATACAATGATTATACAATATGGTGTATTTTAAGGTGCGACCTCATTGATGGTTATTTTTTGAGAAGAACAGTTTTTGATGGAACTGGGTGACTCTGGCGGTGTTTTGCAACAATTTGGAGCAGGAACTGGAGCTGCTCTTCCCCCACTGTCAATTTCTTATTCAGCTCTTGAACTAAAGCTACTGCACGTTCTGCCCGGTCATTTACAACAGATAGAGCTGCAACAATAGCTCTGGCCCTTAAATATTCACAGTTGGATGTCCAAGTGCTGGGTGCCTTGTTCAGAAATCCTTCTGGCAGATTCAGCTTAGTAATTATGTTCATTTTAACGTTAAACTTTACCGTTACATGAGATACATTAATGGATTAGGTTTGCATAATCAATAACGGCCCAAATAATGTAGAAGTTGTAGACAAATGCATATGGAAATATACTCATAAATTTGAGGCTGCAACATCATAAAGACAGAGGCTGCAACAACTGAGCGGAAGCCTTTTATATTTTTCTCCTTCTTTTCCTTTAATTACTACTTCATTCTCAAAAACGTTATTGATATAGGTTCACAAATACTAATTACCACAATATTGTAGCTAAAACAACAGAAAATTTGACAAAATCAGCGACTATAAAAACACCAGCAGCAACGAAAACAACAGCGCGTGCTTGTAGAGCGTGCAGACGAAACCACGTGATTCGAAGCGTCATTGTAATTGGGTAATAATGACAGCTCTGACCGGAGCGCATTAGAAGGTTCAAAAAGTAAATTAGCATAGAGTTTTAGCCTTGTAGGTATATTGATACATGTAAGCTGGGCTTACGAAAAATGTTTTTGTTGTTATAACTAACTACAGGGATATTTTTATAAAAAATAATAAATTTCTGCTCAAACACTGCACAAAAACCCCCCGCACCCCTCTAGTGACGCCACTGATAGAAACACAGATCATGAAACACATGTCAGGTAAAATTTCCATTGAACTAAATTAAATTCTTTGTGACAAATAGCAACATTGTTTAAAACTTCATAATGTGTATAAGAGCATAAATTCTCATTTTTTCATTAAATTCATTAAATTTTTTTCAAACACTAATAACAAAATCAGTATAAATAATTGTGAAAAATATAAATAACAGTTTATTATCTGATAATAGCAAAAAGAAGTATAGTGATACACAGTTACACACCTTTTACTTATGACAGCAGAACACTGAATGATGACAAATAAACAATTGCAACATAATCTGGAGCATTCTTGATGAAACATGTTTAAACAGGTTGATCTTGTCTTATCAAGCAATATTTTCAGCTACAAACTTGATAATTAGCTCTAATATATTCATTTAATTGAATTCATCATAAATATGATGATTAATTAATTAAAAACATATGTTTAGTATACTTGACAACTGCTAGTAATTTCAAATATCAATTGCATAAATAATAGCTATATTTTATGAACTTTAATAAGCGGGGGCGACCTCTAAAAATTGTTCAATCCAAAAATTTTTTATATGTGATGTTTTTTCAACCAATGGAACTGGTTGAGGGAGCGCAACCTAAAAAAGTCAACACTTCGAAAATAAGAGACACCCTAATATACATATATATATAACATATATATATATATATATATATATATATATATATATATATATATGATGCAAACCCACAGGGAAAAAGAAAAAGTATTCCAAGGTCTTTCGTGTATTCAGAAGTACACCTCGTCAGGGTCATTCCCTGAGATGTAGTTCTAAATACACGAAAGACCATGTGGGTTTGCATCATTCATTCATTTCACGTGTTCAATTGTGAAATTCATCGCATATATACACACAAACAGGGTGTTTCACAATATGTGGGACTCACTTTCAGAATGAGTAGCATGACCGCAAAATGGGAGTGTAATCGTAATTGCAATGTTGCAAATGCTGCAAGACCCCTCCCCCCCCTCCAGCTGCCACAAGCTGTGGGAAATCAACCTAGCCTAGAGAGAGAGAGAGAGTTACAAGGAGTTGCAAGGAAAAGAAGTACCTCAAGAGGCCTTGCGGCCCATACCGAGGAGGTACCAATGGCAACGGGTGCCACGGAAAATTTTGTACACACTCAAATAGTGTGCAAGAGTTGGTCTAACCTTTTCTTGAACTGATCCACAGAGGAACTGTTCACAACTTCTGAAGGTAACTGTTCAATGTGTCACAGATCTTATACGTAAAGTAATTCCCACACACACTAGTCCTAAACCGTTTCAAATCCAACTTCCAACCATTGTTGCGAGTTGGGTTATCATTTAAACTAAACATACTTCAAAAATTTACATCGTTGAACCCACGTAAGAGCTTGAAAACCTCGATCAGTTGACCGCGCAGCCTCCGAGATTTGAGCGAAAACAAGTTCAGGGCGCGTAACCGTCGATTCTAGCCCATATGCCTAACAGAAGGGATTAACTTTGTGGCCCTCGCCTGCACTCGCTACAGCCTCTCAATATCTTTCCTGAGAGTGGGCGACCAGAACTGCACAGCATACTCCAGGTGCGGCCGAACAAGGGAATTGTACAGTGAGAGCACAATCTCCTTCCGAAACTGAAATTGCCTCCTGATATAACCCAATAGTTTCTGGGCTTTCTTTTCCACCTCTACACACTGTTTCGTAAACTTAAGGTCGCTGCTAATTAGCACACCCAAGTGCTTTTCTAAATCAGTCACCTCGATATTACTACCCAACATCGAGTAGTCCGACTTGGGATTGGCGTAGCCAATGTGCATCACTTTGCATTTATCCAAGTTAAACGGCATTTGCCATTTTTCGGACCACTCTCCTATCCTACCTAGGTCCGCACGCAGTTCCTCGATCGCTTCGGGCGTCCCAACATTGGCCCCAAGCTTGGTGTCATCAGCGAATTTGGCGATCCGACTGACAATGCCGCCGTCGATATCATTTATGTAAATGATAAACAACAGTGGCCCCAAAACGGAACCCTGAGGAACCCCACTAGTGACCGAGGCCGAACCCAATTAGCCCCTTTAATTACAACCCTCTGCCGCCTATTCCTCAGCCAGTTTTCAATCCACCTACCTATTTCCCCACCGATACCCAGCGCGCGCACTTTCGCCATTAGCGGGCGGTGAGGTACCTTATCAAAGGCTTTCTGAAAGTCGAGATAAAGTATATCAATCGCCCTACTCTTATCATACTCACTCAACATGACGTGGAAAAACTCGAGCAAGTTGGTGAGACACGACCTATGCCGTCTAAACCCATGTTGGGAGTCCCCAAGCAGCTTGTAGGAATCCAAATGGTCAACGATCCTATCGGCTATTATCCCCTGTAATAATTTACCTACAACTGAAGTGAGACTAATGGGACGATAGTTCCCTGGACTTTCGTGATCCCCTTTCTTGAGAGAGAGAGAGAGAGAGAGAGAGAGAGAGAGAGAGAGAGAGAGTTAAAAGGAGTTACAAGGAAAAGAAGTACCTCAAAAGGCCTTGCGGCCCATACCGAGGAGGTACTAATGGCAACGGGTGCCACGGAAAATTTTCTATACACTCAAATAGTGTGCAAGATTTGGTCTAACCTTTTCTTGAAGTGATCCACAGAGGAACTGTTCACAACTTCTGAAGGTAACCTGTTCCACGTGTCACTGATCTTATACGTAAAGTAATTCCCACACACACTAGTCCTAAACCGTTTCAAATCCAACTTCCAACCATTGTTGCGAGTTAGGTTATCATTTAAACTAAACATGCTTCTAAAATCGACATGTTGAACCCGCGTAAGAGCTTGAAAACTTCGATCAGTTGACCGAACAGCCTCCGAGTTTCCAGCGAAAACAAGTTCAGGGCGCGTAACCGTCGATTGTATCCCATATGCCTAACGGAAGGGATTAACTTTGTGGCCCTCGACTGCACTCGCTCCAGCCTCTCAATATCTTTCCTGAGGGTGGGCGACCAGAACTGCACTGCATACTCCAGGTGCGGCCGAACCAAGGAATTGTACAGAGAGAGCACAATCTCCTTGTTCCGAAACTGAAATCGCCTCCTGATATAACCCAACAGCTTCTGGGCTTTCTTTTCCACCTCTACGCACTGTTTCGTAAACTTAAGGTCGCTGCTAATTAGCACACCCAAGTCCTTTTCCAAATCAGTCGCCTCGATATTACTCCCCAACATCGAGTAGTCCGACTTGGGATTGGCATAGCCAATGTGCATCACTTTGCATTTACCCAAGTTAAACGGCATTTGCCATTTTTCGCACCACTCTCCTATCCTACCTAGGTCCGCACGCAGTTCCTCGATCGCTTAGGGCGTCCCAACATTGGCCCCAAGCTTGGTGTCATCAGCGAATTTGGCGATCCGACTGACGATGCCACCGTCTATATCATTTATGTAAATGATAAACAACAGTGGCCCCAAAACGGAACCCTGAGGAACCCCACTAGTGACCGAGGCCCAACCCCGAACTGGCCCCTTTAATTACAACCCTCTGCCGCCTATTCTTCAGCCAGTTTTCAATCCACCTACCTACTTCCCAACCGATACCCAGCGCGCGCACTTTCGCTATTAGCCGGCGTTGAGGTACCTTATCAAAGGCTTTCTGAAAGTCGAGATAAAGTATATCAATCGCCCTACTCTTATCGTACTCACTCAACATGACGTGGAAAAACTCGAGCAAGTTGGTGAGACACGACCTATGCCGTCTAAACCCATGTTGGGAGTCCCTAAGCAGCTTGTAGGAATCCAAATGGTCAAAGATCCTATCCGCTATTATCCCCTCTAATAATTTATCTACAACTGAAGTTAGACTAATGGGACGATAGTTCCCTGGACTTTCGTGATCCCCTTTCTTAAAGAAAGGGGTTACGTTGGCTTCCCTCCAGTCACCAGGCATCTGGCCCGTCTCCAACGATTTGTTGAAGACTGTAGCCAGGTGGGGAACCACCAGGTCGCGCACCTCCCGCAACACTCTGGGGAGAAACTGGTCTGGCCCAGGAGCCTTAAACGCGCTCAGTTTGTCTATTCTATCGGCAACGACTGTCGCGGTACATCGAACACTATCCAGACCAGCACCTTCGTGCCTCACGCCTGGCTCGGGGATGACGCGGGTATCCTCCCTGGTGAACACTCCCGCAAAGTACTCATTAAGCACATTAGCGATGTCCGCGTCGGAGGTCCGCAGAACGCCGCTTCGGTCCTTTAACGGACCTATCATGCTTCTAATGGGCTTTCTACTATTAACATAACTGAAGAATTCCTTAGGGTTCCCCTTGCAGAGGCTTGCCACCCGTAGTTCTTCGTTACGTTTCGCTAGCCTAACCTTCGCCTTCACTTCCCTACGGTATCAGGACAAAATCCCCCCGTGGACAAAATCCCCTCGCGGACAAAATCCCCCATGGACAAAATCCCCCCGGACACAACCCCCCCCGGACACAATCCCCCCGCGGACAAAATCCCCCGAAGGCTTTATTAAAAAAAGAAGAATACGACTGACTTTATTAAAGAAGAAAAATTAAAAACACAATAAGAATAAGAATAAGAATAAGAAAAGAGGCTTACAGAAACGGATTACAGAAACACGGATTACAGAAAAAATATCAAGATGACAATGATTTTGCCTTAAAAATTCGAATGATACCTGCTCTAGCTTTTGTGCCTCCAGAAAAAGTTGTTGATGCTTTTGAACAATTATACGATTTTATACCAGTGGAAGGTTTGCCAATTCTCGATTATTTTGAAGATAATTATATTGGAAGGCCATGCCGACGAGGACGAAGAGAACCCACTTTTAGCATTTCTATTTGGAATATGTACTCAAGAACAATTACAGAACTTCCACGTACAAATAACTCTGTCGAAGGCTGGCATAGACGCTTTGCATCTCTAACAGGATGCTCGCATCCAAACATATGGAATTTTTAAAAGTTTTAGGGCAAGAAATAAGCTACCAACAGGCATTTATTTCTCAAATTATCGCTGGCTTGCCGACAGAACCGCAAAGGAAGAAGTATAAGTCTTCTTCTTCTCGCATTTTGAAAATTGTACAAGACTATAACAACAGGTCTCTTTTTGATTTTCTTAAGGGAATTGCTTTTAATTTGTCTTTTTAAATTTTGAATTTTGTTTGACTTTGTGTTTTTAATTTTTCTTCTTCAATAAAGTCAGTCGTATTCTTATTTGTTTGCCCGGTTAGGTAATTGTACGCCCTTGACGATTGGTTAGGTTAAGTCGTGATATTTTTGTTAAAACTTTAATAAAGTCAGTCGTATTCTTATTTTTTAATAAAGCCTTAGGGGGATTTTGTCCGCGGGGGGATTGTGTCCGGGGGGGTTGTGTCCGGGGGGATTTTGTCCGCGAGGGGATTTTGTCCACGAGGGGATTTTGTCCACGGGGGGATTTTGTCCTAGAAGCCTTCCCTACACAGGTGGACATACGCTTCAGTGTTCTCGTGGGAACGATTGGCCTTCGCCCTCCTATACGCTACTTTCCTATTTCGGATAGCCGAAGCGATGTCACGATTGAACCACTTAGGCTGCGTTGAAGCAGGGGTGACCGGTTTTGAGGGTATGGCAGCAGACTGCAGCACCATAAACTCTTCTCGGAATGCACTCCACACTCTCTCAACATCGCCACCGACTTCTAACCCCATCTCTCCTACGCTATCCCTGAGGCTAACAAAGTTCGCCCGCCGGTGATCGCGCTTACTGCCTCTCGAGTTACTACGCTTCACCCGAGGGACGCACACACGGAACCTAATAAGACCGTGATCACTCCCGCCCAACGATTCGTCAACGGTGAGGCCAGTGACGAGGTTGTCTTCGGTCGTGTATACTAAGTCTAGAACGCTTTCGCCTCGTGTAGGCTCGTTGACCTACTGAGTGAGGAAGTTCTCATCAGCAAAGTCAACTAGCCTCCTCCCTTCAGCATCAGCAGTCCTGTTTTCCCACTTTATGCCGCGACAGTTGAACTCTCCTAAAACTACACACACCCTATCCCCAAGCAGAGAGAGAGAGAGAGAGAGAGAGAGAGAGAGAGAGAGTTACAAGGAGTTACAAGGAAAAGAAGTACCTCAAAAGGCCTTGCGGCCCATACCGAGGAGGTACCAATGAAAACAAGGGGAAAATTTTCACCACACTTAAATAGTGTGCAGGATTTGGTCTAACCTTTTCTTGAAATGATCCACAGAGGAACTGTTCACAACTTCTGAAGGTAACCTGTTCCACGTGTCACAGATCTTATAGGTAAAGTAATTCCCACACACACTAGTCTTAAACCGTTTCAAATCCAACTTCCAACCATTGTTACGAGTTGGGTTATCATTTAAACTAAACATGCTTCTAAAATCGACATCTTTGAACCCGCGTCTGTAGCCCATATGCCTAACGGAAGGGATTAACTTTGTGGCATTCTTCAGCCGGTTTTCAATCAACCTACCTACTTCCCCATCATACCCAGCGCGCGCACTTTGGCCATTAGCCGGTGGTGAGGTACCTTATCAAAGGCTTTCTCATCAATTGCCCTACTCTTATCATACTCACTCAACATGACGTGGAAAAACTCGAGCAAGTTAGTGAGACATTACCTATGCCGCCTAAACCCATGTTGGAGTCCCCAAGTAGCTTGTAGGAATCCAAATGGTCAACAATCCTACCCGCTTTTATCCCCTCTAATTATTTACCTACAACTGAAGTGAAATGGTGGTGTTTATAGAGGTTCCAAAGCCTCTCTTCCCACGCATGAGGTAGCAGTAGGGTCCTAATAGTAAGAGTAGGGAAAAAAAAAAATTTAGTATTTAGTCAGAGGAGAGCATCCTTAACCTAAACTAAAAGGACAGAGTAGGGATGGGAAGGGGTCCTAGTAACCCACGGGGACAGGTTTGTACAACAGACTTCACCCGCCCTCCCGAAAGAGAGAGAACCTAAAGGAATTGGCAGTCAATTTCTCTAGAATCCCACGACTCGGGACCGGAGGGCTGTCACATCCCAAGTATAAAGTTTACAACACCCAGAAGGAACGTGCATAACCTTTATACCCCCTGCGGAGCGCATAACCTTTATACCCCCTGCGGAGAGAGAGAGAGAGAAAGAATATGGGAGTTGCAAATACGGAAAAAAATGGAGATACCACCACTCTCAAAGGAAAGCAACGAGCGAACAGAAAAAACAAACATCAAAGCCAACACATTTCAGCTGCTAAATACTATCCAGCAATTAAAAAAGCAGCTGACAAATATAAATATAGGAATCCGAGAGCCGGACAGAAGGTACGAACAAAGGCGCTTCATGGTATTGGGACAACAGGTACCGACAAAGCTAAAACGGGGTAATTTCTCGGAGGATCACAAGGAAACGAAACCGGCACCCCCATTGGAAAACAAATTGGAACTACCTGTATGCGGAAAAGAAAGAGAAAAAATAAAAATAATCCTAGCCAACATACAGGGCCTTAAATCAAACCATTCCACGAACAAAGTTGTATACCTGAAAGGACTCATGCAAGAAGCCGGAGCAGACTTTGCATGCCTCACGGGCGAACTGTGAAAACTGTGAGTCCTGTAGTGACAAAAAAGAAATACAAATTGACAACTATAACATCCTCCGAGCCGACAGAACAGTGAGACGTAAAGGAGAATGTTCTCTTTACATACGCGAAAGGCACATAGCAGAAATGGCTATAAGTACCTCAAACAACTACGGGGCTCCAATAAACCTTAGTCCCCCCGCCCATGGCCTAAATCATTAGAGGTACAGTAAAACTAAACATACCTCACAAAAGAGAATTTAATCCTGCATTTAATGAGAAACAATTAAAACTTGGTGTTCCCGCCATTGGCTTCAAAGACAGCCTGAATTCGCTTTGGGTAGCTTGCCAAAAGTGACGTGAATAGATCTTGATCGTTACGCAAATTTGCTAAAACAGTTTCAATGTGTTGCGTCATTGTATCCTTCGAAAATCGATTTGCTGCAGGTTCTCGAAACAAGAGACATTCAACCTTGTCCTTTATAACTGATCCAATGTGTTCACAGACGTTCAGGTCAGGAGAACTTCCTGACCATTCTTCATTTCCAAAGAAATCGATCTCATGGTTCCGCAACAACTGTTGAGTGGCTAATGCCTTAAAGCAGGGGGCCTTATCGTGCAGAAGTGTGACCTGATCGACATCCATAACATTGTTTGGGTTTCTTAGAAAAGGAATGACATGCTGGGATAGAATAATATCACGAAAATACTGTCCATCCCAACTCTGACCATTTGGCTTCAGCACCCACATGAGCTTCTTTGCAGTGAACAAATCAAACACACCAACACAGTCTGGACTTTTTAATAATTCGCGATAATGTTCATTGTCATCGATTTCATCTGGTGTTGTGGCCCACACTCGATCATTTTGGTAGTTAGGCCGACGTGTTACGTAAACAAAAAATTCATCGGAGACAGCTAAATGCATGAAATCATCTACATCCCAATCTTCAAGATAATGGGCAAACCACATTCTGTCATCGATGTTAAGTTGAGTTTTTCTTGGCTTTGGAAGTTCATGCCAAGGCTTTAAACCTTGCCTATGACGGTACAGTCGAATGATCTCGCCACTAACGATATTTCCTCTCAACACTTCGATCTCTCTAGAAAGTTTAGCACAGCTGTTTTTCCGCTTGCGCGTACCGCTTTCAATGATGTTCTTTGTTTCCTGTGAGTGGCAAATTTGGGCGCCCAGATTTGGTTGTATCCATTTCACATTCATCCAAAGTTTTATTCTAATTTCTTTTGACGAAGTCCTCACTTCTTCGCAACTTTTTGGCAACCCATGAACGTGTTATAAAGGTGGCTCCAGCATCACAAGCTTCCCGAAATGTTATTGCTCGTATGCGATCTATCATACGTTGCCTCTCCGAATCACCAATTAATTGAGAAGCCATTATATTATCACTTTATCAGCTAGAGTAATTTTAATACCTGCAATAAATAAAGAATTTTATAAATTTTTATAATCACTGAAAACTATTTCGATACAAGTAAACACGTAAGCTGCAAATGGGGGGGGCGAAGGTTTTTTGGAACCCCTTACGTAGAATGTGTAGCAGCAAAAATTGAAAAATTAAATTTGGTACTAATTGTAATGTACAGACCCCCAAACACGTCAACCTCAAAATTTTCAGATTCCATTACAGAGGTAAGAAACCTGGTAAAAGATCTACATTCTCCAACCTCAAATATTTTTCTCTGTGGAGATTTTAATTTCCTATTCATGAAATATAAAAGGATAGGAAAAAATATATGTATACACCAGGACAAGGGGGGCACACGAGAAGACCAGGAGCAGGTGAAAATGCTACTAGCTCTAGCTGATGAATTTATGTTAACGCAAGAATTAACAGAAAACACAAGAAAAAACAACTGCCTAGATTTAGTATTCACAAACAACAGTAATCTATGATAATTGAGAAGGTAGAAATATCCCCAACTATGATATCGGACCACAACATCATTGAAATAACAACTAATATAAAGACAATAGGAAAGGAAAGAACACGCACATAGAAAAAAGCAAATTCGAATTTTTTAATTTTCACTCCAAAACTATAAACTGGGAAGATGTGACAGCCAGCATGGAAGTAATAGATTGGAAAACCATTTTCGAGGCAAAGACAATGGAAGAGATGCTAATGACGTTAGAGGAGAAGACGTTAGAAATTGTGGAAAAACATGTCCCAAAGATACAACAAAGAGGAAAGAGAAGCAGGTTCGAAAGACTAAAGAGAGCACTGTTTTGAAAGAGAAAAAGAGTGACTGCAAAACTAAGTAACTGTAAAGATAACATCAGAAAAATATTA
This sequence comes from Bathynomus jamesi, assembly GCA_023014485.1. Lineage (NCBI taxonomy): Eukaryota > Metazoa > Arthropoda > Malacostraca > Isopoda > Cirolanidae > Bathynomus > Bathynomus jamesi. Next base: position 348,607 of record JAJOZX010000045.1, on the reverse strand, counting down.
AATGATAAACTGCAAAGTATCGATGTCGTCATATAGGAACTAACCGAGAAGCATACAGAAAAAGAAGACAACGCTATGGAAGCGATAAAGGCTAACTCAAATACTTCTATAATTTTGCAAAAAGAAAGTCGAAAAACCATGCGACTATCGGAACTTTAAAAAGTGAGAACAGTGCTTTATCGGATGATCTAACAGAAGTATCTGAAATATTAAGAGCTCAGTACGAATCATCTTTCAGTATCCCAAAAACTGACAAATTGATATGCTATAGAAACGCGTTCTTTGAAGAAGAACCACAAGGGGAAAATATAACGGATTTCGACTTTACTACGGACGACATTACACAAGCCATAGGGAAACTAAAAACACACTCAGCGGCAGGATCGGATAAATGGAATGCCACACTGATTAAAAACTGAAAGAATGCAATTGCTGAGCCCCTATACTGGATATGGAGACGATCATTAGACACGGGAGAAATACCGGGCATCCTGAAGAGCGCGAACATAGTTCCAATATATAAAGGAGGAGATCGATCCGAGGCCAAAAACTATAGGCCATTATCGCTTACATCCCATCTCACTTAAATATTTGAAAGAATAGTTAGACAGAAAATCTATGACTTTTTAGAAACGCAGGAAAAATTCAATGATAACCAACACGGGTTTCGGTCAGGCAGATCATGCCTATCACAACTAATGGAACACTACTACAACATTATTGATTCACTGGAAAGTAATGAAAACTATGATGTACTATACACAGACTTTGCTAAAGCGTTTGACAAATGTGACCACGGAATCATAATACATAAACTGAAATATATGGGAATAACAGGAAAAGTTGGGAAATGGATATATAATTTCCTTATTGAGCGGCGGCAAGTCGTTACAATACAAGGAGTATCTTCATCAGAATCAGAGGTCCTCAGCTCAGTACCACAAGGAAGAGTATTAGCTCCACTACTCTTCATAATCATGCTAACTGACATAGATGAGGAAGTTACCAGAGACAGCACAGTAACATCTTTTGCGGATGACACAAAGATCAGTAGAAAAATAAGAAACCCAGAAGACATAAGATCCCTACAAACCGACATAAACAGAATCTACAAGTAGACGAAAGACAACAATATAAAGTTTAACACCGAGAAATTTCAGCTATTACGGTACGGAAAAAGAGAAGACCTAAAATCCAGGGAATATTATACCCCAAATGGACAGGAAATTCATAGAAATCCCAGAGCAAAAGATTTAGGGGTTGTAATGACGGATGATGCGAAATTTGAGACACAAAATAAGATAGCAGTAAACAGAGCAAAGAGAATAACGGGACAGATATTGAGAACCTTTAAACGAAGGGATAGGAATGTAATGATTCCTCTACTGAAAACCCTGATAATACCCAAATTGGAATACTGGTCGGTCCTAACATCCCCATATAAAAAGAAGACATTAGACAGCTGGAAGGGATCGAGAGAAGCTTCACAGCCAAGATCAATGGGTGCAAAGAACTAAATTACTGGGAAAGGTTACGCGAACTAGACCTATACTCACTGGAAAGGAGAAGAGAGAAATACTGGAGATAATGGAGAAACTAGTCCCTAATCTTACTCTGAACCTTATAACTCCCAAAACAACGGTGGACAGTAGAAACGGCAGACTGTGCCGTATTCCTAAATTGAGGGCGAGACAGGGCACATCCTTAACCTGAAAGAAAATTGTTTTGTAGTAAGAGGACCAAAACTTTTTAATCAGTTGCCCAAAGACCTAAGAAACACAAAGGGAGTTGCAGTGGAAATCTTCAAGAGAAGACTAGACGCCTGGATCAGAACAATCCCCGATGAGCGGGGCGTACCTGGCTATGTGATGTGGAGAGCGCAAGAATCAAACTCACTACTTCACCAGGCCAATTCGAGAGGAGGGGCGACAAGCTTGACCTTCGCGAAATGAGAGATCATCACGCGAAACCTTTGTAAGGTTGTAAGGTAAGGTTATATATTTATTTAATTAAATAATATCGTTTATGTATACAACCAAAAGAATGAAATAGAACACCATAACATCATTCTGTTTATTTAGACGAATTATTCGAAACAATTTCATGAAATATATAGAAAATAAATATGCAATCAAATTAGTTTATTCTATACACTCCCACTCCCCAGAATACGCACCAGACTTGTTTGTTCATTTCCACGAACTAAACACATTTCATTCACACTCCGGCGCACTATTTGAGAGAAACATGAGCCCATATTTTATCTTTTTGCTTAGCAGGCGATACTCCTCTCAAAATTCTATTAAAAACTCAAGCAAACCTTTAGCCACAACCTCACTGCAAACCTCGTCATGATATATATTAATGTAGTGCTAAAAATACTTCAGATTCTCCATTATGACAAGGTTTACATTCTCATCCACCGGGTACGAGTACTCGGTATGATGCAACATGACATAATACCGCTTGTCATACCACTCATCGACAAGACTCGCTAACCATAACCGTTGCTTCTCTTCTGCACGTGTTGTTTCTTCCACTTCACGGTATATGTAAGCTTTTATAAGGTTTAGTCCTACAACATAGTCCAATGCATAGTTTGTACCACGAAATTCTGCAATGCTCTTGCCAGAATGGCTAGAGTATTTGAACCTCTTGTTCCTCAAGTTTCGCACCGTTCAGTGTAGCCTTAAAAGTATCAAAGGAGGGAAGGATAGGGAGTCTTTCAGTATCCACCACATCTTCAAACTTTACCGAATACCACTTCATAAAACTCGAGCTCGCAATATTAAAGGTAGCCATCACTATTTTTCGCATACGTGAAACTTCGTCAAATACACGTCTGAGATCCAGGGCTTGCAGCGATCAACTCAGCACGCAGGGGTAGAGATATGCCAAGGTAGTAGCAGGAGTCACGTAACCATTGGTCGATCATACAGGGGGCGGAGCTTAGGACTTTTCCTGTACACACACACACCACACACACACACACACACACACACACACACAAAGGATAAAATGAAACGCTAATTGGAACACGATTTATTTAATAAACATATCGAATTACTCAAGGTGTATATATATATATACACACATGTAATAAACAAAATAACATATCGTTAACAAGTAAATAGACATATATATATATATATATATATATATATAACAATCAAGGATTATGGTATCCAAAGGGTACGGGGTCATAGATACCAGGCACCTGGTAACGTTTCCTCTAGGTGTTACGGCATACCTTCGTACCCCTTAGTTCTTTCACGACCCCCAGCGTATACATCCGAAAATTGTGGGTCCTCACAGTTAGTTAGAGCGGTTGATCGTCCTCATCTTCCAAACACACAAGATCCTTCAACGAGTCAAAGTTAACAATCCGTCGGTTCGCCTGGTTAAGCGTGATACCCTTAGCCTTCACGATATATTTCATATTCTCCCCCACCCTCACCCGTACCCCATATGTTTTTGGACCTGTTGAGGCAAAAGATTCGGCGTATGCGATGTCTCCATACTCATCCTTGATCTCATCAGTCAACTCTCCGAGGAACTCACCAATAGGCGTCATGTATTCACCCTCCTTCGCTGTGAATATCACACGATCTGTGTCGATGTACAGAACCCTCCGACCAAGAGAATGCAATAGAACCCAAAGTTTGATACGTGCGTATGCCGTTGTGAAGCTGGCTACAGGTATGTTTGTAACACGCGATGTGTATGTGGACAATTCGGTAATGTTGTACTTTATTATATACGTATTACGTACATTCACGATCTCCATGACCTCTTTATTGGGAGCGTTGGCATAATCCCACACCTCCTTATAACTTTGGGCTAGGTGAACTTTCCCTTTGCCGGTATTCTGTCCACATTTCCCCAAAGACTATTTAAACACAACTTTGCACTAAACTTTGCACAATTTGGGAACGGTCAAGTTGTATCTCTTCACGGTCACGATAACGCTGAATATAAGCCGATTTTTCATCTTCGGTATCAACTCCTCGCGGATACCCTGATGCTTCTACCTTATCCTTTAAAAAAGTGTTTAAATATGGCGTGTAAACGTTGTGGAGTAGGGCGGCTCGTTTTTACACTTTTTTCGATATTTGATTGGGGGTAGTGCAGAAAAGTTGCGATTTGGAGAGAAAATAAAGTGTGTAAAATTTTTTTGATCTACGTCAATACCTTCCGGTGGCGGCGAGTCCTTAAAAATCGAAAAATAGGCCTAACGGGGTAGATTGGAAAATGGTTTTAAAGACTTACAAAATAAACAATAAAAATTTCAGCACAATCTGTTAATAACTTCCGGTGGCGTCTTAGCCGTTAAAATATCCAAAATATTGATTTAAAGCAAGTTTTAACAAGATGTTATACAAATGTTAATTCCGGTATATTTCTGTGCAAACAACCCTGAGAACACTATTATAGGCTTGAATAAATTAATAGCAGTCATTGAACAATGAACATTATATAAAAATTATATAAAATTATATACAAAATTTGTGTTTTTAGGCCTATTTTTCGATTTTTAAGGACTCGCCGCCACCGGAAGGTATTGACGTAGATCAAAAAAAATTTACACACTTTATTTTCTCTCCAAATCGCAACTTTTCCGCACTACCCCCAATCAAATATCGAAAAAAGTGTAAAAACGAGCCGCCCTATTGTGGAGCTTTTGAAACCTCCACACTTCATATATCTTCAAAATTCTGTAGCCATGGCAAGTAGGGACAACTCAGGGCTTGTATATATGCCCCTGATCTTACGCTGGTTGGCTGTGTGATTACAAGTCCCATTGTTCTCCTCTGCGCACTTCACGCACAGGGGAAACATAAGCTTGTGGTCTATAACGACGGGTAAGATCGGCATCCATAAATCGCGAGGTGGGAGAAGCACGTCTACGAAAGAAGCTTTTCAGGTGCACCTGCGGGGCACGGATTGTTCTTCATCACGTAGGGATATAAAGAGCAGAACTCGTAGTAATGGAGTTTCACGCCCTCCGTACGCGGAAAGAATAGCTTTAAGCGATTTGTATGCCCTCCGAACAAGCTATCACCGCATTTGAGAGGCTCTAGCACCATTGAACGCTTGATCGTGTTTATCTCTTCACGGTACTGTCCATCTGTTTCCATCCGTGCATCATACTCATGCTCCCACAAGAACTTGTGAGTGAACTGGGTGCCTATAAGCTGATCGCGGGTGCAGTTCCATGCAAGACTGTCAGCAGGAGCTCTACCGTGGATATCTCTTACGATCCCGCACTCAGAACGAGGGCATCCATGCCACCAACAGCCGTTAAAGGAGTACACAGTAGACCGGGTGGTTTTTTCTTGAAAAAATTTTTTTGGGAAGTTTAATTTACCCTGTATTACGAAAGTTTGTATAACTACATAGGAAGTATCATGACAAAGTTTCAAGCTTTTCTACAAATATTTTGAGGTTCCACAAGTCACTTAAATTTTTGGTGATTTTTTCCGATACTCCGTATAGTAAACTACAGCTCTTTGCTGACTTGCCATGATAGTTTACAAGGCAAATCACCCAGAATTCACCACGAGAAGGTGGCTGTAGGTCGAATTCCACACAATGCCCAGCGGAAAGTCATATTTTGAAAACCCCTAGTATAATATCTGTCGGTCTTTGAGAGAAGATATCGCGTTATATTGTGAATGACAGCTTATGAATGACATGGGTACTTTTTCAATAGAGGGTTAGTTTCATCACCCCCTACGATAAGCTCTAACTGGGTGTTTGTCAAGCTTTTTGTCAGAGGTGGTTCATGTCTTGGGTAGTCTCCAAATCGAATTAAATCTGTGTAGTCTCTTGCCAAGAAATTAATTTTAGGCCATCTAAATTCTCTAATGCCCGAGGACACATTTCCCTGGCTAAGAGAATGCGCCGGAAAGCTAACTCTCTCATCACTTGTCTTTCATCAAATAACATCGAGACCAATAAAGTTTCTGGGTGAGCAAAATATGCCCCTCTTTCAATAACAGGATCAATGACTGCCTTAAGCTCATCAGATAGGTATCTTGAACTAGATATCATAAACCATTGGTCCTTGGAAATAGTAAAGATTTCGCTCTATATTAAACCACGGTGGGGCATAAACGCGAACACGAATTCGGTCAAAGTTTTCAAGTTTTCTGACGGCTTTTTGGTCGCAACATAAAGTCTAACTATCATGTTGGCTGTCGTAAGCCATCTGGCATAGTTCAAAGAACCTGGGTTGCGGTTTTCAAGGTTTTGTGAACATTGGCCTTTTATGACTGCATTACAAATTTCCATGAGATACCTTTGATCTTGGCTTAGATCGAGATCCCCCGGAATAGAAGGCATATTACTTGATTTGATTGCTTCAAACTTTACAACTGGCATCTTTTCGCACGCAGTAAGACTTTTGCCAACATTTCCAGCAAGGAGGTAGCTCATTGGTATGCAGAAAACACACGAACCAATGAAAAGGAGTATTGTAATGTACCTCTAGTTGCCTGATAACTCCATTATGTATGCCAGTGTTTACATTGGTTCCATCACATCCAATGACCTTCAGATTGTCTACCTTAATATTGTTACTGTTAATAAACTTTATCACTCCCTTAAAAGTGTTGGTTGAATTTCCAGTCACAGGAATGAAGTGCCCAAGATATTTTGATTCTGGTTCAGCTACAAGCGTGATGTGTTCCTCAGTAATTGTTGTACTGTAGTACCTCCCATCCTAACAGAGATTTGCTTTAGTTAAGTCCTTTCTTCCATCAAAATACAATGTTTCTATACTTTCTTCACTTGATTTACTCAACTCCTCTCTGATCTTCTTTCTCTGCCGTCTCACCTTTTTCTTATGCACAGCATTGTGATAATCTTCAGAGGTAATGAGATCAAAATCTTCCAGAACAGCAGAGGCAACGGCTGCACCAGCTCTGTCTGATATTCCGAATCGGTCACAAGTTTTTGTTAATGAAGGCAATTTGCGAGTGAGCTTTTGTGCTTCACCTGATTTCTTTATACCTTCCTCAATATGATCATCATCATCACGCTCTCTATCTGTATCTGTTGATGTGTCAGAATCAGGAATTGTATGAAAGTTATCCCAGTCCATTGGCTCTTCCCTGGAAGTGGATGGGTTATTGATATCTCTATCTTCAATGTTTTTAGAAAATCGTGCTCTTTCTTGTTTTTTTACGCTCAGATCTTAACTTAATAGCAAAAAGTATACAAAAAATACAAGAAAATCTTAATAAAAAATCATAATTGCCAAATAATTAATAAAGTTTATGTATTTAAATAAAGTTTTAAAAGTTTTAAAGTTTTTTGTAATGTTTTACGTTTTACTTGCAATCTTCAGAGGACTTGCGGAACATCTAAAACTTGATAAATTTCGTTTTTTTAATCATTGTTGAGCATTTATAGTGCATCTACAAATTTCTTGGACAGAGGCATGTGGAAATTCACAAATTTAATTTTTCGACCCGGCCTAGTACACAGTCTTCCCACCAGCAGCACAGTTTTCGCTTAGACCATCGACTCAAAAAACACGACCATTAATCTTAATGGGTACTTTCCTCGTGTTGCGGGCATGCTTTATGTATACACCTGTCTGCTTGCTGCTGTATATGTATGAGCCAGTAAATAGCCTTGTGCCCATAACTGCCATGGTTGTTTCTGTGAATGACGGTTAAGGTTTCTTTTGGCATGAAATTGTTCTTGAATACCGTAAAGCAGAATGAGGCGATCGTGGTTGCGATTTGCAACGGATCGCATTTGAAACGGTCTATGTACATTAGGGTGGAGTGAAAATATTAAACCGTCTTGCCTCACTCATGATTTGGTGTATTGACCCTCTAGAAGTTATAAAAAGATAATATTTTCTTTTTAGGACCCTCCACCAGCCGCATTTTTGCCGAAAACAAAATGGCGGAAAGTCATATTTTGAAAGACCCCTAGTATAATATCTATCGGTCTTTGAGAGAAGATATCGCGTTATATTGTGCGTTATTTGATTATAACTATGATAACGAGTAAATATATTCACACAACACACGCGATACTTACTAATCACCAACTACTTAAGAATACACAGACGCTTATCTAAAGATCAGTCTCACTCGAGGTCAATGACATCTTGCATATGGCTGATAAGGGATGAGGATCCAAAAGCAGTGCGAAGCTTATTGAATTGTTCAAAAAATCATTGGTAGAACTCTTTGACATTTGTGCCTGTAAATGCAACTTCGTTTCGCACGAAGATTTTGGCTGCCGAAAAAGCGGATGTAAAGAAAAACATATTATTTGCGTTTGTCCAAAAGAATCAAGAATACCCAAAGAAGAACTGGAATTCCTTGAGGATCAGAGGACTATGCGAAATATGGTGATTGGAGGTGTGGATGTTACCCTTACAAGATCTATGGCAAAAAGAAATGTAAGAAAGTTGAAGGAGCAACAAGGAAGTAACCGAAGAAAAATAATCATGCATGAAGAATTCGAAAAGGTAGTCATTGATGATGTGCTTTCACCTGATACTAATACTGATCTCTCTAGTACCGAAGAAAGTTCAACAACTGAGTCTGAATATGAATACTCCAACATTCAAATAAGAGCCCCTTTACCCAATCTCGCCATGGAAACCGACAGATTTGGTGTTTCAGATAGGGCTGCATCGGCCATTGCTTCAACTACTTTGGTGGATTTGGGTATCATTACCGAAAAAGACAGTGACTTTTTTATTGATCGAAGTAAGGTGAGAAGAGAGAGACAGAAATTGAGAAAAACATTACAAGTTGAAGCTGCACAAAAATATGGTGATGTTGAAGCTTTATATTTTGATGGGAGAAAAGACAAGACGTTGGTAAAGACAAATAAAGATGGTAAATGGTACCAAGATATAATTGTTGAAGAACATTGTGTACTATTGAGTGAGCCTGATGGAGAATACCTTAACCATTTGAGCCCTAAATCTGGAAAAGCAAGTGATGCATCTGAATCGTTGTTCGCTTACTTGAATGAAGTGACACTAGACCAGAATCTCCAGGTGATAGGGTGCGACAGTACGAATGTCAACACTGGGTCTAATGGTGGCATAATCGATTTCGTCGAGCAGAAGCTGAACCGACCATTGCAATGGAGCATTTGTATGTTACATACAAATGAACTTCCCTTAAGGCATCTGTTTGAGCGATACGACGGGGAAACAGCTGGGCCAAGATCATTCAGTGGATCTATTGGTAATGCTCTTAAGACTTGCCATGAGATGCCTGTGGTAAAGTTCTCCCCAATTACGGATGGGGCCGATAGCATCCCAGTTCTCACAGATGAGCTCATAGAAGATTTAAGTAATGATCAACAATACATGTTCAGAATAATTGGGGCCATAAGAGAAGGATATGTTGACGGAAGCCTAGAGAAACTCAAGCCTGTTCCCCTTAACAACTTTAGATGGTTAACTCTAGCTAACAGACTATGTCGTTATTTTGTCTCCCAAAAGATTCCTTCCAGAGAGTTATGTAGCCTTGTTCTGTTTATAGTAATAAACTATGGTCCTACCTGGTTCAATATAAAATTTTAACTGTATCTACCTGATGGACCCAAATATATCTTTGATGCGATAAAAAGGTTTAACCTGTTACCCCAAGATATACAAAAAGTTGTCCAACCTTATATATCACGGAATGCTTATTTTGCTCACTCAGAAAATATTCTTCTATGAATGCTGGTGAGCAAAAGCTGCGCAAAGTTGCAATCGATCGAATAATACAGACAAGAAAGTGTAAGGAAGCCAATACAAGGAAAATCAGAGAATTTAGAGTACCAGAATTGAACTTTAAACATCACATTCGGCAGACATCATCTTGCATCTCATTCATGCAAGAACGCTCACATTCATCAGCTATATTGTAAGATTAGATTCATTAAAACTGTTGTAGTAGCGATCAAAAAATTCACGTTCACCTGTACTCATACATTTATTGTTAAAGTAATGTTTGAGCGGAGGTAGTCCTACTTAATTTAAAGTTTCGCTAGTGAGGAATGTGTAAGAGAAACATCCTTTTGAAACTTCGGCGGCTACGCCCATTACCTTGGGTACCTTGGCTTATTTACAAGGTGTGAATAATAAAGTGTCTTTAAACTGAACATTACCTCTTATTTGCATCTGTATAAGTTTGTTTCCTCTTTTCAAGGGATCATCTGTAAATATCTCTGATGACTCGTGCTCAAGCAGCTACAGTACTTATAAAGGAACTCTGTGTCAAATTTTGCCCCGTTATGGACAAGAATATAAACAGTAATTTTGTTTAACTTGTCCGCTAACTTAACAATATAGGACACAAAGAATTTCACGGTTGGGTCGTGTGCACTCGTTTTAAAAAAGTTTGTTCGTTTACCACATTTGTGGCATTCATCACACTCGACGTTCATGCACTCGTCGCAGATAGTCTGGCTTACAAGTAGATGTGGGATAATTTCTTTGGTTTCAGCATCCGTGTATGTCTCTATATCGTAGTACAGTTATACAAGGTTTAGTTTTAGGTTTGGCGTCTTTCATATAGCGTACATGCTTTACACCATCAGCCTTATATACCTCATGGCATGTAGAACAACAAATTTCATCACATTTATGCTTGAATTTTCTCCAATTATCCATCATGTGAAACATGCCGCACTCACAGATTTCCATTTTCCTGCACGTACCATTTGAATTTATGGAATTCAAAACAGGTATTATTGAAAAATGTTTGTCTACAGTTCCTTTTGTCAACTTCAATTACACGGCGTTCACACTTGGAGCTTTTACACTGCTCACATACCATATGTCAATCCTTACAATGTTTCACTATATCATCCGCAAACTCGAGACATCCTTTACACAAATCATGATGCCGTCCATATTTTCGACCTTTATCATAATTCGCGTATAGGTCCCTTATATTGCGGATGGGGAGATACGTTGTCCCTGACAGCCCTAAAACAAGTAAGGGTCTTGTACGATCTCTCACACTGCTTTTAGAAATATACACGGTGCTACGACGATCATTCATTCCAAATACAACCATACGAGCATTAATTTCCTGCTCTACCCTTCTCAACTCTTCAGGACCCATATTACAATGAAACTCAAGCTTGCAATTCAAAGCCAGTTTACGGGCACGCTGCACAACCGTAGGCAACCAAAGTTTTTGCGTCCGTATATTTAGAACAGTAAATATACGGGTCAAGACTAATGCTATAAAGCCGCATCCACGATCGGCGTTTATATGCCGCAGGTATATAGCCTGAGAATTGACATTAAGAGTATAAGGTGTGGTACTATGACCCACAACACGGAACACACGATCAATATCTACCGTGAATTTGTCCATATGAAGGCTGTACTACTTTGAGAGGTCTGCATTATACGGCCTAATAAATACTCTATATCTACAGCTGCCAAGCGTCTGAATGGTATTACTACCCAAAAATCATCTACATCCCCGTCATCTAACCCGAACCCGAAGGACAGCCTCGTCCTGACTTCACGTTCGTCGCGGTCCACAATACGTTCAGCTACGCGCCGTAGTCTGTGTTGAACACCATTGCTATAGATAGATCCATGGTCAACCCTAACTAAATACCGATTTCTAGTCAGGGCTAGGGTGGGGGTGGCGGTGCGCACCAACTCGAATGTTATGTCATCCTCTACAGAACGAGAAGCTGCTGCTGTTGTGGAGGATGTACCCAGAATTGAACAGGAATAAGGGACTACATTTTTATTTGAGGAAGGAACTATTGTCGGGGTTGTCTCGTAAGACGTAGAGGGTTGGGACCCTATTACTGGGGGTCTAAGAACGGGCGTACTTCTGCCACGCTTTATACCTGACGCTTTGAATTTTCGCGTGCTGGTGTTACAGGTGTCGCTGGTGTGGGCTCGTTAGCGGGGCTGGAGTCTGTGAGGAGTCTGTGACAACAACTATACTGTAATCGGGGTCGTCTGTAATATCGATGATGGGCACATGATGCTGTACCTCATCGTCATTCACGGTTCTGTTGAAGAAGAGGAAAAACAAGACTGTAGAATATAAGGAACACCACTTAAATTGTTATTATATTTTGTAAATGACCCACTTAGGAGTGAGACGTGTTAGAGATGGATTCTGTAGAAAAATCCAGGTTCACAAGGTCATCCACATGTATTATATATGGCCCTACATGATGTGGTAAAACTGTGGTTATGCTTAAAATCATTAAAGAAAAGGGAGAGATGTTCTCAAAATTTGTGCATAAAGTAATATGGTGCTATTCGACGTATCAATCAGTGTTCATCGAGTACCAAGATGATATTTTGTTCCACAAAGGTGTATATGACGTTAATTCGTTAAAGGGGAATGAACATACAGTCATTGTAATTGACGATCCATGTTGGAAATGGATAAAACGTTTGCCGAGACATTTACAGTGTTCTCCCACCATCTTAACATAAGCGTGTTTTTCATCAATAAGAATCTATTTTTCAAAAATAGATACATGCTCGATGTGTAGTTAAATACAAAATATCTAGTCTTATTCGCACAAAGTAGAGATGTGTCACAAATTGGGGGTATTAGCCAATCAAATGTTCCCGAATCAGCGTAAGGAGTTTTTGGAGGTTCAGAAAGAAGCCACAAGTCAGCGATACGGATATTTGTTTTGTGACCTTCATCCACGAAACAAGTTTAGGGTACTTCTATGAACGAATATATTTTCAAACGAGCCTGAAACGGTATATATTCCAGAATAACAAAGAGGCTAAAGAAATACCATGAATTAATAAAAATCTATCAACGATTGCCCCAGGCAATGCAACAGATGTTTGCTAAAAATATGGACTCAGACTTTTTAAAATGCATCTGGGAAATCTGTTATAAATTGCAATGTATCAATGAAAACCCCTCGGAAGGCTCGCCTCCGCCGTTACAAGTACATAATACGTACACTCGCTCGTAAAAGTCAGACTGTGGGGAAGAAAAAACGAATTATTGTACAAAGAGGGGGGTCATTCCTCTCCATCATATTTTCAGTTTTGGGGCCTTTCCTGACAAGATTAATATAATGAAGAAAGTGGTAGTGATTCCACACGAGGTGTATGTTTCACTGCAAAGTTCAAGGAGTCCAGACATGGTTCTAGAACCCCGTAAAATCAGGCTTAAAAGAATGGAAAGCGAATTGTTAGCCCTATTAAACAGTGAAAACACACCTGATGAGAAAAGAATTTTATACCAAGAAGCTCTGCAGAAGTTTCTTCACGAGTACGAAAATTATAAGAATCCTACAGAGATCCCCTTGGTTATTAGGCACAGTACGGACAACGATGAACATGGTAACATAGGAACTGGGCTCGACGATGGAGCTGACCAAACAAAGAATAACGGGGAGGCCCTACAACATATCGAACATGTATTAGAAAGCACCCTCCCACATACATTGAGGAATAAAGGTTTTAGTCTTTATAATCTATTGAATGAGGACCCCAACAAAGAGTGGACCGATACAGGTGAGATCATTGTGGAAGGAACAAAGGAACAGGGAACAAATATTGTTGACATCGTCCATGATCTGGTGAGAAAGTGGGATAGACCCTCACCATCAGGATGGTAGCATATTAAAGCAAGACTACAACAAATAAAAGTCCCCAAAACATTGATAGGAAGTCTGAAGAGGAGAAAGAAGTGGCCAAACAACAACAACAACGGTCAACTCTATCCACGTGCCTTTAAAATACGCGAATGGCTAACATATTAAGATGTTATAATGACATTTCGAGCCCAACCTCCTACGGAGGCGTTGATAAACTGACAGAAGTGTTTACTATGATGGAGTAGGGAAAAAGATGTTGAGAGATTTTTGCGGGAGCAGGACGCTTATACACTTTATAAGACTGTGAGAATAAGGTTTAAAACAGCTAAGACAACAGCGGCATCGATTGACTCTATTTGGAAATGAGATTTAACAGACATACAAATATATTCGCTCTATAACGATGGTTACCGCTACATCTTATTCATAATAGATGCATTCTCTAGATATCTGTGGCTAATTCCTCTGAAAAATAAAACACCTGAAACAGTTGCTGAAGCCACTAAAACGTTGATGCTGAAAGAAAACAGGTCCAGGCTAATTTTGTACGGATATGGGGAAAGAATTTATAGGCCGAGCTTTCCAGAACATGCTGACAGACTTTAATATCAACTACTACACTACCAATTCTATACATAATGCCTCTTGAATCCAGAATTTCTATATATCTGTGTGTTTTTATGTGTAAAATAGCGGTGCACCTCTATTTTACACTTAAAAACACATAGAGATATATAGACATTCTGGAATCATTGACCTGATCATACAACCGTTCACACCATCGCACGATTGGGACAACACCTACGACAACACTCGTATGAGGTGGAAATATGCGAAATTCAGATGGACACCCTCTTTTTAAATATTTATTATAAAGAATCTGTTTTTACGGTTCTTAGGGACCATGCTGAGTGTGAAAAAGCCGGGGTAACTAGGGGTGAAACCATACGTATTGCCCGGATTGGGGATGCACGGTATTACAGTACAGTAGTAACACTAGGTCTGGGCTGTTATGGTGCGGCTGAGGATGTTGTGAGAGACTTAAACGTTAGTTTAAGAAACTTAAATCTTGCGGCTGATTTAGTATACGAAATCGTAAACAATGAAGATCCTGCACATACTCTAATCCTAAAATCACAGACTAACAGAGATATTAAAGACAAAGGGCTGTTCAAAATTATAACCGTGGGCTATATCGATCAGCCTTCCAAAGAGATACCTTTCACGAGGTACAACATGACTTGTTCAGCCTAATGTATCTGAAGAAATTGGAGAAATTGGGTGCTGGCTATACACCCCCAGACATGTGCTATATTTACAGCAATATAGTGGAGCACCAGTTTGTTGGGGATACCCAGGCACGCCTGCTGCGCGTTGGTCACATTCCCAACCATAGAGGGAAGAGCTTGAGTATTACATATGACAGTAGGGAGTGTCAGTTTTGTCAACTTTTTTCAAATAAATTTTGGAAGTGAAAATATAGTCTTTTCATGTCAAAACTTGAAATTGGCCAACCAAAATGAAATAAAATAACCCTTACCTACATCAATTTTACCTTAAAGTTTCAGAAATTGACACTTTACTAAATAATAGGACATAAATTGATTAACTATTCATCTGTCACAGAATTATCCCACTGATCACATATGGAGTGTTTTCAAGGTCATATAGTTGTTGTACAATGTACAAGTCACAACATGAATAGAACTGTCCCTTAGGGTGGAGCGAAAAATACTTTGTTTCTAGTATGAAGTTCTAATAGTGATTAAAAGTTGCATTTAGTGGACGATATATACCTGCCAAAATACGAGTTCATTTGTTTAATATTTTCAGCTGCCACCAGGGGGCTAAAGTTAACACAATTTTGGGTAAAAAGGAAATAAATGCTTCTATTTTAGGTTTATCAAACTATTATAAAATGTTATCTTAGAATTATCTAATAGTTTGATTAAGATTCTTAAATGATAAGAATTCGTTTTGTAAAAATGCCTTTTCATATGCGTAATATCTTCAGCTGCCACAAGAGGGCTGAAGTTAACTTAAAAATGACAATTAAGTATGATTCTGTATTTACTTGAAAAAGGGAACAGTAATAAATTAGGATGTCTCTCCTCCTTTATACTGGCTTGAGACAGTTAAGAAACGTTATTTCGTGCCTTAGCGGAGTTACCACCCTTTCCCCAACCAACCTCCCTCTAGAAAGGGTTCTTGCTGAAAACTATTTAGTAATTTGCTTTTGTGTCAAATTTTGGCTGTTTTTTCCTTGATTCTAATGTAGCACGAATCCAACCGTCTCTGTTTGTAGGTCCGCAGACTGATCCAGCAGCGTCTGTAACGAGCTTGACGCATCTCTCTACGGCTTGTGTATGACATGGAAACTGAAATAATTCTGAATGAAGAGTAGTACCATGTTTGATGCATGATTCAATATCATCAAGAGAAACTCCTTTGGTTATCGGTGGTTCTGCTATCTGAAAATCTTGCCACATAATGAGATCTGTATAGTCTTTGGCATAAAAATTTATTTCTGGCACCTTAAAATACCTGATAACATCTGTTTCTTGAATGCATGCCCTTGCTTTTATGATACGCCTAAATCCCAACTGACGCACATGCTCCCTTTCATCAGCTATCATTGCAATGAGAATGTTTTCTTGATTTGCGTAATATGCATTTCGCTGAATGACTGAGTCATGTACTCTCCTAAGCTCTTCACGGAGATACCGGCTTCTTGCAATCATATGCCACATATGTTTAGCACCATATTGGCATAATGGTTTACGCTTTATCTGAAACCACATTGATGCGTATACCCTAACAATGAAAGTAGCTAATTCTTGTAAATTGCCTGAAGGATTCTCTGTGCTTGCATATAACCGCAGAGTCCTGTTTGCTGTGGTGAGCCACCTTGAATGTGATATATTGCCTGGACTCTTATGACTAAGACTCTTTGAGAATGTTCCACTTGATATAGCCTTGTGAATTTCAAGAAGGTATTTCTGGTCAGTACTTATGTCATCTACATCAACTTCACATATGTCCTCTTGAATTTCAATGAGTTTGAAGTTAACTATGGGAAGCTTTTCACAGTCTGAAAGTGCTCGGCCAATTTCTCCTGAAAATGCTCTTGGTCCAGTAGTGGTGCCATCCATGTGATGAAACAGATGGCGCAATGGAAGTTCATTAAGGTGTAAAAGGCATATCAGCCACTGCAATGGCTTATTAAAGGCTTCTTCCAGTAATCTTATTGTGCCTCCAATACTACCAGTGTTAACCACTGTCGAATCACAACCAACTGCAACGATGTTCCCTATATCAACATTCCTTTCTTTCAAGCAATTCACTAGCGCTGTGCAAATGTATTTAGCTTTGCCACTGGAAGGTGTCACATGTGCAAAGTACAGAGAGTGTGGTTCAGATATTATGCTGATATGCTCTTCGCGTTTGGTTCTTTGGTGGTTAGAGCCATCACTCTCCTGGACTTGAATCATTGTTTTATCCTTTCTGCCATCAAAGTATAATCCCCGCATGGTTTTTGGCTCTCCTATCTGTTGTAGTTCCTTTCTCTGTTTTTGTCTTTCACGTTTTAGCTTACTTCTGTCTATAATATTCCCTTTGTCTTCGGGAGTAACAATTTTAAGATCTGCCAATACTGCAGAAGCAATAGCAGCCCCAGCTCTGTCCGACATTTTAAATCTATCACAAGTAATTGCTAATGAAGGCAGTGGCTCACGCATCTGTTGTTCTGATATTACATATTGAGTCGAGGTTGTATCTTCCTCATTATCTTCAGATATCTCTTCTAGTTGTTGAAGTTCACTTGTCTCTGTTTCGATTTGTAAGTTGGACGTATTGGTTATAGCAGCACTAGTTGTTTGTGAGGATTCCAGACGTGCTTTTTTCAATTCCTTTCGATGTTCTCTTGCTTGTAATCGTCTTGTGTGTGCTATGTCAATGCTTCCTATCACCATTATTCTGCGTGTTCGTTGGTCATTTAAAAAATCCTGCTCTTTTGGAGGGACTTTCTTACTCTTTTCACATGAGCATCTCCTAAACTCCTTACATTTGCAGGTGCAGATGTCAAACAAAGTGCATTTTGAAGAGTTTTCAAATTCTTCAAGCTGATTTTTGTACTTAGGCTGATCCTTGCGTGACTTGTATGGCTTTAATAAGGACCTGTATTTATCATGGTACACTCGCATCATCTGTAAAACGCGTGTATGTGAAACTATTGGCAAAGAGGCCTTCTTCCAAATATTTTCTACCTTTTTGGAAACTGCCTCTGCTATTTCAGAAAATGAAGGCTCCTTGTTATTCATCTGCTCCTTCACTAAATGTTTTGTGAACAGGTAATCTTTCATAATGCAGTTATAAGTTGGTAGTTGCATATCACTCATCTCACAAGGTACTTCAAATATGGCACACTTCATATGTTCTCTAGTGAAATGTTTATATTTAGTATTTGATGCCATAATATTTTTAAGAAAAATTCACAATCACAAAATATCCTGTAACATCAAAACATTATATAATTAATATATATAATATATTTTATAAGTATATATAATTATTATATAAATATATAATATTATATAAATAAACTAAAATTATATAATACATTATAACAAGCATTTTATAATAAAATCAATATTATCTCTATATAAATCATTTTAAAATAAAGTTTTATATTATTCCGATCATATTAAAAAACTCTCCGATCAACTGAGCGACTAGGCCTACTACCTAAGAAGACAAGTGTTAACACACTGTTCTAATGACTCACAGAAAGAAATTCCTTCACACCAAAACCCTCCCCCACAACCCTCCCCAAACCCTCCCCCACAACATTCAGTGTAGTCTCAACATGACTCAGTTACTCTAAATTGTGTTAAATTCAGCTTTCTTGTGGCAGCTGAAGATATTAAGCATATGAAAAGGCATTTTTACAAAACGAATTCCTATCATTTAAGAATCTTAATCAACCTATTAGATAATTCTAAGATAAAATTTTATAATAGTTTGACAAACCTAAAATAGAAGCATTTTTTTCCTTTTTACACAAAATTGTGTTAAATTTAGCCCCCTGGTGGCAGCTGAAAATTTTAAACAAATGAACTCATATTTTGGCAGGCATATTTCGTCCACTAAATGCAACTTTTAATCGCTATTAGAACTTCATAATAGAAAAAAAGTATTTTTCGCTCCACCCTACTGTCCCTCACTCTCAGTCCTCAGTTGCCTCTTAGATGTCATAGACGGTGGTTTGCTGTTATTGCTCTTGTACCTACTTCATAGTTATTCTCCTAGACGAATACTACAGTTTAACTGTAAGTATGGATTATTGAGTATTGGAATTATTTATTATTATCATATTCTTCTGTCTAATTATGTTGTAATTCCATGAAATATTTTTTTATTGAATTTTAGAACATCGAATGACTAAACTTTGAAACATTGTAATTGATATAAAATACTTAAATGTTTTTCTTTCTTTTCAGATATTCCTAATATGCCAAAATTGAAGACAAGAGGTCAGTCGTCATGCCACTTGAGCCTGTTAGTCGGTACAGGCAAGGAGCTTCCCGTATCAGAACTACCAACAGTGCGAGACGTGCTGAGACTAGGGTTACTCCTTCGTGAACAAAATACAAAGGATAGAAGGAACTACACAGAGAAAGAGCTCATAAGGGATATGATTCCCCCTCTTCTACATCAGTGGAAAAAAGCTAATGTGTTATTCAAACCACCTGTACTCAATCAGTATAGAACTATTGAGCTAAAATTAACAAAGCTGTGGCACAAAGCAGTTGAGACATCACTTGGTAAAGGAAAACTAGCAAAGAAAAGTAAATTTCTGCACACACTTGATACTCTTCTTGACATTTTTAACTGCCAGTGTCCCATAGAGTTGTGTTCTGAAGCCAATTGTTCTCCCTCATGCAGAAGAGAACCTCACCCTCACATTGATTGTCGCTGTCCTCGTGAGAAGAAGATCCCTCTTTTGGAGCTGGCTTTCATAAAGGCGCAGAGAACAAAGGCAGGAGGCCAAGGAAGTATGCAGATTGGTTCGGCAGATTATTCAGAAACAAAAAAACAGATTGTTATTGCTAAGAAAAAAGAGAAAATCCGAGAGAGGGAAGAAAGGAAGAAAAAGAAGAGTGAAGAAGCCACCCAAAGATATGAAGAGCTCTATCAAGAGGTTTCTCACTTCTTTGGAAGCTCTTCAGATGAACAGAAAGAAGCAACATCAGATGATAGCTCTAAAATGCCATCTGAACCTTCGCCGAAGAGAATGAAATACAACACTAAAGACATCTCAAACATTGCCCTTGCCAGTATTCGGCACCATACGGGGCTACGAGAGACTGCAGAGATTGCCACTGCCGCTTGGATAGATGCAGGCCTCATCAGCCGAGAGGATACATCCTTAGTGATAGATCATAATAAGATAAGAAGAGCACAAGAAAAAATAATGAGGGAAATATCTGATCAGCATGAAAAAGATCTGAAGGAGGAAGGTCTCTCTTGCCTTTTGTTTGATGGAAGAAGAGATAACACAAAAGTTCTCCTAGAGGTAGAGGGAATGTACAGAAAGTTTCCCGGGCTCATCACAGAAGAACACTACTCTTTGTGTTCCGAACCTGGTGGCCGCTATTTGTTTCACTTTGTTCTGAAGCAGAAGTAGAAGGCAAGGAACATGCAGAGGCAATTGCTGATCGAATAATATGTTGGCTTCAAGAAAGAAGACTTGACAGTTCACTGCAGGCCGTTGGTGGAGGCTCAACTGCGGTGAACACTGAATGGCAGGGCGGTGTTATGACGCATTTAGAGAAAAAACTTGGAAGAAGGCTTGTTTGGATTGTATGTGATTTGCACACAGGGGAACTACCTCTTCGTCGTCTCATCCAGGAACTTGATGGTCCTACAAAGAGCAACAACAAGTGGTCAGGCCCACTTGGCAACATGCTAGATGAAGCAACGGAATTAGAAATAAATACAAAATTTCCAAAGGTCGAAGTAGGCCCTCCCATTCCAGTGTTGTCTGAAGAAGTTATCAAAGACCTCAGCACGGATCAATCTTACGCTTATCGTATTGTTCAAGCAATCAGATCAGGAGAGTTGCCTCAAACTCTGGCTCTCTTGGAGATTGGACCCGTAAGTCACAGTCGTTGGTTAACTACAGCGATTCGTTTCTGCAGGATTTGGGCCAAACATGCACTGAAGGGCAAAATGCTACAGAATTTGATGTTGATTGTTGAATTTATTATTGGGTTTTATCTTCCTCACTGGTTCAATGTAAAACTTAATCCAATGTGGATGGAGGGGCCCAACCACATCTTGTTTCAATTACAGCTACTGAGAACCCATAGGAAAGTAGTGGTGGACATCGTGTTACCTGTGGTGAGAAGGTCCGCTTGGTATGCTAGGCCAGAGGCAGTTTTGCAAGCAATACTCTGCAGCCAATGTACCAAAGAGCGAACTGAGGCTGTGGAAATCATTCTAAAGCTTAGAGGAACATCACTAGATGATGACCAGCTGGGAGACTGCTCTGTTTAGACAAGGAAGGTACCTCCGATAAATGTCAATGCCACGAAATTGTCAGAATTAGTTAACTTGAGTTCGGAAGTTTTGGAGCCACCACTGACAACATGTATAACAAACAAAGATTTAACACAATTTAAAGAGGCCCCAATGCAAGTGCCAAAGTGGCCTTCTCACACTCAGAGTGTGGAGAGATGTGTAAAAATGGTCACAGAAGCAGCTAGTCAAGTTTACAGTCACGAGAGGCGAGAAGGCTACATCAAAGCGCAAGTAGCAAGCCGAATGCTGATGTCAAGGAACCGCAGCAAAAAGGACATGACTGCATTGGTTACTTTCAAATAAAGACTCTGAATGATATCTTATTGCCTCTTTAAATGTTGATAGGATGTTTGCGCACATTTGTTATTTTGTTACGAATTTACGGAAAAATGAAATTTTTGAGTTAAAATTGATGTAGGTAAGAGTTATTTTTTATTGTTTTTGAAGCAAGGATATTATTTTGTATGCCAAATGATTACATTAAATTGCTACCAAATCACATGATTTTCAATTTAGTCATTTCACCCCAAAATTGACACACCCTAATATGACAGGCCCCATTATGTGAATGTCGCGACTAATCTAATAATCAATATTTCAGTATATATAAGAACGATTGAGGGGAAAAATTTCCCATTCGGTGATGGGAGCGTAATAGTGACGCTGAAGTTTCGACGCACTGAGTTATAATGGACAGAAAGCCTTTCACATTCTATGGAGGTGTGATACTAGCGTGGGAGTGGGCTTGGATCCATTTCTTCAACCATACTACGTACGGTTGTCCCATGCTGAAGAGGGGTGCCAGATACCTCGGGAGGAAAGCGATACAATCGGTTCTAAACACGGCAGAAGACATAATGGCGGGGGCTAAGCCTAAAGAAGCTCTAAAAACCCACTTAAAGCGTACACGGGACGAAATCATCAAAGATGCAGAGAAAAATGCGTGGTGGTGGGAAGAAGAAGAGGGCTGTCCGGAAGAAGGGTTACCAACACGCGGCGTTAAAAGTAAAAGGATATAAAAAAAAGAAGTATGCTATGCGACTGAAACCTATGGTTGACCATTTTTTGACTGATATATGCTAAGGACATTGCTCTCATGAATCATAGGCTGTTTACTACTTGTCGAGAGAGGTGGTACGCTTCATCCATCCGTGCAGTTCACAATGTTGCAAATCGGAGCTGTCCCTCTTTGACATTCCCCAACTCAAGTTTCTATTGAGCACAGTGACTTTATTACAATTAATCCGTTAAACACAATTAGTTCCCCGAGTGCTCCTATAGAATTCGTGATACCCAGCTCAGACCCTTGCTTTTTTTATCCAAGCTGTATGCACATATACGCTAATCTACGTATAGCCCATTCTGATGGAACGGACTGCGATGACAAATATGCTGTATACCCTGAAACAAACTTTCTGCACTCCATATTCAACCAGTGTTATGTATATTTAAGCCAGTTCAACATCTCGGCAGAACGGGGTACTATCACCTCCGAGCCTATCTGGAAAATGTGCTGAACTTTTCCAAAGAAGCGAAGGATACCTTTTTAACTGCCGAGGGCTATTATCAAGCTAAAGACTACAGAAGTATAAAGGACAAATTTACAAATTCTAAAAAGAAGATATATGAGTGTTTTGGACGCCTGCGTACAGACTTCACATTCCAGAAGTTGCTTGTGATGGTGGTGGATATGAAAATAAAGCTCACCCGCACGACTCCTGAGATTTGTTTAAATCTGGGGGCTGATCAAGAAGAGGGTGCAAAGCCAGTTGTGAGTCATATTATGGAAACACCTTCGCGTACGCCGTGTGAAATTAAGTTCACCAAAATAATTAGAAATTGAGAAAAATTTAATACATGCCACAGTAAAATACCCAATTAACAGAGTACAGATCAAACTATACACGGTGCCAGCAGGGTTGGCCTCGAAATAGATAGAAAACGTGGCCCTGGGAGTTCTACCTAAAAGGATATTAATTGGAATGCAGGAAAACGCTTCAGTGAATGGAAAATATTAAAAGAATGCCCTTAAATTCGAGTTTCTGCCTTAAAATTATAACTATATATATCAATGGCGTTGTGTTGGGCGAGGCTATGGATACAGATTATTCATCAAACGCTGTGTTCCCGCTTTGTGCGAGAGCATATAGTAATCTGGCCTATATTGCAGGTATTTTGATTTGCTCGGGATTGGGGTAACGCAGAAAGAATTCATCGAGCAATTTAACCTTTATCCGTTTGATATCACACCTGACTTATTTGCTAGTGTAATCACACACTTAAGTCCACAACAGAGTGGAAACATCTCAGTCAGATTGGAATTCGCCATGCCGATAGACGCGCCTATTAGTGTACTGGTATACCTCGAGTCACAAGCTCTAATAGAAGTTAATAGATTTAGGGGCGTTGTCGGACTTTTAAAATGGACGCGAATACACTTCAAAGAGTAATGAATAGTGAACGAATCACGCGCTCCAAATTTATCGGTGTGTTTGCGAAGAATGAAACATTGAAATTGCCAATTACGAGAGAATGCGTGGTCTTATTGTGAATACCGATGTTATTGGTGGTGGAGGGATTCATTGGCTAACATATTAAGAAGATGTTATAATGACATTTCGAGCCCAACCTCCTACGGAGGCGTTGATAAACTGTACAGAAGTGTTTACTATGATGGAGTAGGGAAAAGATGTTGAGAGGTTTTTGCGGGAGCAGGACGCTTATACACTTTATAAGACTGTGAGAATAAGGTTTAAAACAGCTAAGACAACAGCGGCATCGATTGACTCTATTTGGGAAGGAGATTTAACAGACATACAAATATATTCACTCTATAACGATGGTTACCGCTACATCTTATTCATAATAGATGTATTCTCTAGATATCTGTGGCTAATTCCTCTGAAAAATAGGCGATTAGGGTGCGTTTTAGGCACCCAGCTATCTACTTTAAAAATAGGGACCGCCGGTACTATTTTAATTTACTCGGGACTCATTCATGGAATGACGTTATTTTTGTAAAATTTCTCGAACAGCTACACATTCCCGAAATTTTGTGGAATCCCTATTGATTCCAGGGAGAGTTTCGTAACATATGTGGTATATATTGGTATATATTGCCTTTCATTTCTCATGCACATATCATGTGGATAATGTTAGTTTGTGTATTCTATAGCTTATTCAAAATGTAATGGAAACTAATTATGTTGATAATTTAAGATGGATATTAAAAATTGTACTATTTCTTAGAACATGATTTCTATCATTTAATAACTTGATGAAAATACATAGAGTCTTCTTTTTACCCGAAACACATGTAAGAGAATAAACGCTCTTACCCGAAACATAAGAAAAAGAAAAAAGCTTACATATTTCGTTGATGATGTGGCAATCGCTGGGTTGAATGCGCGGTAAAACTGCTACCTCCGTATTCAGGTTCACGACATGCGTTTCTTCAATGCTATCCTGAAAAGATTGTATGACACAAGTCAGCTTCTCATCGGACCTTTAAAGAGAAACGATAATTTTAAATCAATTTGATTAGTTCATACATTTTTCTGAATCTTTTTTAATAAAAACCCATTTGCTTTTCATAAAAAACACATGCAGAATATATATATATATATATATATATATATATGTGTGTTTGTGTATACATGTGTGTGTATATATATATATATATATGTGTGTGTAGATATATATATATATATGTGTGTATATATATATATATATATATATATAAATAAATATAAATAGTTACAATGTGAAGTATGAAATATCTTCGAACCGCTCAGAGAAGTTTGTGACCCCTTTAAGAGAAAATGCCGAATAACTTCATATTTCAAATTAATTTATTTTGAAATTTTCTAAAAAAATTTAAAACTCAAAGGAGTCTTGATTGTTATAAGTTAAAAAAATTCAATGATTTTTGTTGAATAGAAATATCAAAACAGGACTTTACCATAATAATTATTAATTAATAATGCAAACTAATCTATAATTAAAAATTGAGGATGCTTGCTATTTTGATGAAATATTTTACAATAATGTAATGAGATGAAAATAAATTGCTACAGGAAACACAACAGTGCTCAAGAGCATTCGCCTAATGACATCTTCAGGAACACTAAAATAAATAACAAGTTCGCGACTAAATACAGGCCACAAAAAATAAAATAAAATAGAAATACAGGTACATAAATTTGTATTCTCACATTTCAACTGCAATCCCTTGCACTAGATCGTAAGTTGCGTCATTGCAAATATCATCAACTGTTTGCGTTAAAAAGACTAATTGTAGCCATCGCGGCAGTCTCCATCTTCATATAAAGCCGGTAAACTGTAAAGTTGTTGTGACTGACTCAAGATGCGTGTTTTTATTCACTCGTAAAATAACTGCTGTGAGTTCCAGCTGAAAATACTCGCTTTTATATGCATGATTTCCAATTGTAAACAATACCCCCATAAGACTAATAGGCGGTTCGTAAGTTTGCTTACTGATTGTCAGTGTAACTGGGCAGGCTATGTTAAATGTGTGTGCCAATCAGCTGTCATAATACCGATATAACGGACCCAGGCTTTGGGCAATGAATTCCTGATTCACGAATAATGAAGGTACATCTTTATTCAATTTGGCTCTTTCTCTCCGCAGATTTATTTTCAATGCACACATCTCAAGATGAATGAGTGAATTGCTTACTCGCATGTTCTCTCACGGTGCTCTCAAGTACTTTGCATTATTATATAAGATTTTTATTTTCTATTATTACAGAAGATTTGAAATATCTCCACAACGCTAATATTTTTGCAACCCTGGCACGAATTTTTTGTTCAAAAGATGAATGTGAATAATTTATTTGTGCTTATTTGATTGTATTTGTACTACTATAATACTCTCTATATTTCTAATTCTTGTAATTTGTTTGTATTAATAAATAAAGAAAATCATCGGTCTCTTTGCACTCATCGACTCACAGCTTCTTCAAATTTCCCATTTTGGACATGTGTTAGGTTATTTTAAGTTCCATTGGTTATGGAATCCGAAACATGGGTCGCTACATCATCTGGACACGGTCTCCCGTCCAACTACTACCCAGATCTAACGTCACTTAACATTGCTGATCCAACGGGGAGCTGTTAGAACGAGGCCACAAAGCATGCGAAATACATATACTAAATATTGTACATTATTCATTTGATTAATCATTTTTTATGATTTTTAGAAATTTAATTTCTAAGTGAAGTATAACAGATTGGAGGCATTGGTAAATCTAAAATAAATAAAGAGGTTTATATTGTCGGTCTCTTTGCTCACATACTTCCCACAGTTTGATCCCCAACTTTCCCATTTTGGACATGAGTTAGGTTAGTTTAAGTTATATTGGTTATGGGATCCGAACCATGGGTCGCTACTTCATCATGAAGATGAGATATGTTAGGTTCCATTTACAAGGAGAATCTATGGTCTGAACCATAGGTTAGGTTAGGTCTTTTGATTTTTTTTAAACACGCAAGGTATTGAATGAATAAGTTCTTTTAAAATGGAACAGCTTCGTAGGAGAGAGAGAGAGAGAGAGAGAGAGAGAGAGAGAGAGAGAGTGGAGATATAGAGAATTTTTGTCACAGAAATCAGGCGGTCAGAAATGAAGCTAATACAAATACATGTTTATTTTATATAAAATAAAGTCAAACTTCCAGGATTGGAAAGTGATTGTCCGCATTCCGATATGGCCGCTCCTGTTGTTTGAGGCTAAATTGTTTGGCTTTGCTATCGCCTCCGGCTACCAACTCACCTGATGTAGGTCAGCTCGAATACTTGCATACGTACACACATTTTTTATTAAAGATGAGAGGAGAAATCCATTTTCCGTACATAACCCCTTCCCCTTTCATGCAACATGGGGGCTACCCTCTTGTTGCAATACCCCCCTCCCCTTTGCAACTTTCCCCCACTCCCTTTTGTTGTATATATAAACGATAGTATTTAATTAAATAATATATATATATATATATATATGGATACCAAATGGCTGGTTACACCTTCTAAACCGACTGGCTGCTTAAGACTTCTAAGCCAACTGTCAGGAATATCTGCTTTAATTAAATAAATAGCGCAATCTGGCAACTCAAAAATAATAATGTGCATCTGAAGAAGCCATTTACACCTTCTAAGCCAGATTAAGCTTTCTAAGCCAACTGGCTGATTTGTACCTTCTAAGCCAAGTGCAAAAACCAAAAGCTTTATTATTTGTCTGGCGGAGCCAGGCGAAGGATGGTCTCTCGCTCTCTCTCCTATCTCTCTCATGTTAGGTTTATTCCCCATGGCCTTTGGCAGTTGGAGGAATCCAAACAAAGTGGGGGAGGGTCTTGCAACAAGGGGGAAGGGGTCTTACAACAAGGGGGAAGGGGTCTTGCAACAAAGGGGAAGGGAGTGGGTCTTGCAACAAGGGGAAAGGGGGGTCTTGCGACATTTCCAACATTGCAATCGTAATTGCACTCTCCCATTTTGCGATCATACTACTGGATGAATTCAGGACCTGAAAACAATTAAAAAACTCTGCATAAACATATGCCTGAAGTCGCTTTGTTTCCGAGTTACAGCCCGTTTTGTGTTCCATCAATTCTTTCCGCAAACTGTTTACAAACATTGCTTGCCGACAATATTTGTGAGTGTGTACGAGACTTATTTCATGTATGGTCTTGCCAATTGTAATGTGCATTTGAAGTGAGAATCTAGGCTTATTCAAACAGAGAAATGGCAGATATGCATCTCATGTATGGACATGCCGAGTGTGATGCGGCCGCAGTAGGGATTGTCGTTTTGAGTCATTTTGTTTATCCCTGGATTCCGGGATAAAATCTGTCTTCGTCCCGGGATCCCGGGATTTCCAGGGATTTTTATTTTATATGTATTTAAATTTTTTATACTTTTAAAAAGGAATTAATATAAAAATTATAAAGATTTCAGCATTTATTTATTTAAACATATTCCATTAGGTAACTATGAGTGTGAAATAACTAGCTTAAAAGACAGTTGAGTGCAACAAGACAGCTATTTGTAAGACTAAACATATGAAAATGCAAAACATAGCGCATTTAAAAGAACTAATTTGACTTATAATACGAACGTAGAAAACATAGACAATTCACACTCTTATCACTCAGCCGAGTTCTAAGTTTAGGTATAAAAGTCCTGCAGCTGAAAAAGCTCTTTCCGCTTCGACACTAGTTGGTGGTATAAAGTCTATTACTGTATGATCATGATCATGATACAACATGTATGATCGTGTAAACAGGGTATTTATACTATATATACTAATTATTATGTAAGTAATTAGCATCGGGATATCCCGGGATGAACGAAAAAATCCCGGGGTATATCCCGTACATAAAATCAACCGGGATCCCGGGAAACAATCCCTAGGCCGCAGCAACACGTCTGGATGCGGAAAGGTTTCGGAATCGCCGTCTGCCAGATAAAAAGACCTTTCAGAGAATAGACGAGCGTCTTCGTGATACAGGATCATTCAACAAGTGAGTTTCAGATGGTGGTAGGCCAACCAGCGCTAGAACTGTTGAGTTGGAGGAGCGGGTCCTGAATCGGGTGGAGGAACATCCTGGTTTCAGCATCCGAAGGATAGCAGCAGCAGAGGGTGTAAGATACACAACTGTGTGGAGAATTTTACTGAAACAACAAGTTTATCCATATCACATTCAGAGTACAAGTCTTTACTGGAGCTGATTTCCCACCACGAGAGGTTTTTTTACTTCGTTCCTTCAAAAGTGTGCCTTCATAAGAAATGGCGTCATCAATTTTCACAACACTCTTCACTGGGCAGAAGAGAATCCCATGCCAATATCCAGTCAAGGCACCAACAAAAATTTAGTGTCACTGTATGGGCAGGACTTATTGCCGACAATTTAATCGGTCCTTTCGTTTTGCCTGGAAGATTAACAGGAGAATCCTATTCCAATTTTTTAAGGAATGATTTAAGCGATTTGCTAGATGAAATTCCCCTTGTTGTCCGACGTCGTATGTGGTTTATGCATGACGGGGCTCCGCCTCATTTTAGTCGAGTATCCAGAGACTATTTGGATGACCATTTCCCTCATAAATCGATAGGCCGTGCAGGACCCATTGCGTGGCCTGCTCGCTCCCCGTACCTGAATCCACTCGATTTTTACCTGTGGGGTCATCTGAAATCCATCATTTACGTGACACCCATTGACAACGTTGAAATGCTTCGCTAACGTGTAGAACGAGGATGCCAGAAAATCCGAGCAATACCTGGAATGTTTTAACGCGTCAGGCAATCTATGACGAAGCGTATTCAGGCGTGTATTCAAGCGCAAGGCGGTAATTTTGAGCACTTCCTTTAAAGGTAAGGCAGATACTTGCTGGAACACATAACGGGCACATAACTCGGAAACAAAGCGATCCTGAAAGTGCGTCCCACATGTTATGAAACACCCTGTATATATAAGTATTTGAAAAAATAGTTAGAGACAAAATCTATGACTTCTTGAAGACACTGGAAAGATTTAATGATAACCAGCACTGATTCCGATCAGGAAGGTCATGCCTATCACAACTTATAGAGCACTATAACACTATCCTAGACGTACTTGAAATCAATAAGAACTACGATGTCATATACACGGATTTTGCTAAAGCGTTCGATAAATGAGATCATTGTAATAACATAAAATGAAACATGGGAATAATAAGGAAAGTTGGTAGTAAAAATTCAAGGTATATCCTCATCAGAATCGGAAGTATACAGCTCAAAACCACAAGGAGCAGTAGTGGCCCCACTCCTCTTCATTATCAAGCTAACAGACACAGACAATAAAGTAAAGAACTCAACTACTGGGAAAGATTACATAAACTAATGCTGTATTCCGTGGAAAGAAGAAGAAGGAAGTACACCATAATTTACAGTACATATGGAAAATGTTCGAAAAACTGGTAAGAAACCTCAAATTAAACACAATTACCATCCAAACAACACTGGAAAATAGGAAAGACAGAATGTGTAGTGTCCCCAAAGTAAAGCCCCGACGAAGGACACCTTCACACTGAAGGAAAATAGATTGGTTGTCACGGGGCTAAGTCTTTTTAACCAGCTTCCAAAGGACTCAGGAACGTCACAGCAGTCAAAGTTGAATTCTTGAAAAGATTAGATGCCTGGCACAGGACGGTACCAGATGAGCCGGGTGTACCTGGCTATGTGCGATGGAGAGCGCAAGAAAGCAACGCGCTCCTCCACCAAGCCAGGCCTAGAGGTGGGGCCACCAGTTTGATGTTCGTGTGAAGAGAGAATAACGCATGGAACTGTTGCGAGGTTACGAGGCGTATATACTGTATATATATATATATATATATATATATAGATATATATATATATATATATATATATATATATATGGGTGTTTCACAACCGGTCTGCCATACCTTGGGGGGTGATTTGGAGGGTGATATCGAGTAAAAAAGTTAATACAACATCAGTGCTATTTCCAATCATTGCGGAGCTACGAACGTTTTAAAATGCACGGAAAAAATAAACGAGTATTAATCTGATGTATTTATTGCTACATTTTATGAGATACACTTTATAAATGTTCAAAATGTCCGCCTTGGTTTTCAATGCACAGCCTTGCTCGTTCCAAACAAAAGTCCACTACCCATTGAATCATTTCGGGGTGTTCTCGTCGTATGTAAGCAGCGGCATTCATAATCCGACACAAGAGTTCCTCTCTCGTTTATACTTTGGTCTTGTAGACCATCTCTTTTATAAGGCTTCATAAAAAGAAATCTAATAGGGTTAGGTCTGGAGATGTCGGGGGCCACGATATTGGACCAGCAAGACCAACCCAACGATTCCAGTACCGCTGATTCAAGTGATCCGTAACATGACGACCAAAATGTGGTGGCGCCTCATCGTGCTGAAAAAACATCCTGCGACTTGTCTCCAAGGGCACGTCCTCCATCAAAAGCAGCAATTCGTTCGTCAGGAAGTTCAGATAAATATCAGCAGTTAATCATTGTTCCAAAACAGACGGTCCAATCAGCTGATCTCCAATTACACGGCACCAAACATTCACCGAGAATCGATGTTGAAAGTTTCCTTCAACGATACCGTGGAGATTATCGGCGGACAACAAGTGGGAATTTTTTTACTGTTAATTCCATTCCGAATGAATTGTGCTTCATCACTAAACAGTATGCGATTAAGAATTTGGCGATGCTTAACCATTCAATGGCAAAATTGAACCCATTTATCGTAAACATCCGGTTGAAGAGCTTGCACACTTTGCAAATGATAGGGATACAAACCCTCACCATGTATCGTTCGCCATACACGCAATGCGGATTTACCAATTCGTCTAGAAATCCTTCGAACACTGGTAGTTGGGCTACGTTGTACTAGGTCCAGTATGCCCTACTCCACAGCAACGGGCCGTAGTGCTACATGTTCTTGGTTACGTGGAACAATTGTCCCTGTTTCTCTTAATCTCTGGTGTGTGTCATTACACACTTGCCTGTTACCTGTTCGGTATTCGGCTAATCGGAAAACGTCTTCGATATTCCTCAACTGCCTAAAGTATGGCGGAATGTTCTTCTATACAAGCGTCGTTCTTTACGTTAATTATACTGTGTGTTGTTTGCAGTTGAAATGTATATATATGTGCGGCATGCGGGAGGTGCCCCCTCGGGGCATTGGTTTCTGCGCGTATGTAGGAGAATTACGACTTCTGATCGAGTGAGGCCCATGGTGTAGTGGTTATCATATCTGACCGCCAATCGGAAGAACCCGGGTTCGATTCCCGGGTGGTTACCTCATTTTTTTTCATTTGTTCGTTCTCCCTCCTCATCTTGCGCGGAATGTTCTTCTATACAAGCGTCGTTCTTTACGTTAATTATACTGTGTGTTGTTTGTAGTTGAAATATATATATATATATATATATATATATATACACACATTCAACTGCAAAGAACACGCAGTATAAATAACGTAAAGAACGACGCTTGTATAGGAGATATTCCGCGCAAGACGAGACCGGCAAATCGGAAGATCCCGGGTTCGATTCCCAGGTGGTTACCTCATTTTTTTTTTTCATTTGTTTCGTTCTCTCTCTCTCGTCTTGCGCGGAATATCTCCTATACAAGCGTCGTTCTTTACGTTATATATATATATATATATATATATATATATATATATATATATGTATATATATATATATATATACATATATATACACGTGTGTGTATATATACAGACACACACACACACACACACACATATATATATATATATATATATATATATATACAAAATTAATTTAGAGATTTTAATTATTATGATCATGGAAAGTAGCAAATAAGGAGCTGTTGTATGTTCACTTCGATAGAATTCACAATAAAATGCTAAATATTTCACTATTTTAGGGCTCGCAATACTTCATTTCACAGAATAAAAGCGTCATTATCTTTTCATCTTTGATGACAGAACTGAAAAGAGAATACGATTGACAATTGGTTTCTTTTCTCATTATTTACGCACGAGAGAGTACAACGAACCCTCTAATTTAAATTCTATAACTTTTCAAACAACAGTGGAAAATACGAAGGGAAAACGGTGTCGTGTTCCCAAACTGAAGGCTAGACAAGGAACATCATCCACCCTGCAGGAAAATATCTTTGTTGTCTGAAGGCCAAGGCAATTCAACCTCCTGCCGAAGGAACTTAGGAACACGAATGGTGTCGCCAAGGAAGTCTTGAAAGGAAAACTAGACACCTAGCTCAGGACAATCCCTGGTGAGGCAGATGTACAGTTGCCCGCATATGTAATGTTACTCTCCTCACAGGCGACTCCGGACATGTAGCAACGCTGCAGCGATGGTCAAGGTACCCCAACTGGAGGAAGGTGGAGTGGAGTGGGAACAACCGAGTCCAACAATATATAACATTGACATAGAGGTAAGGTGCCGTTCAAAAATTACATAACGCTATTTTTGCTAAAGCCTAACCCACCTCTCCCTGTAACGTTCCGTAACGTGTGGGTTGTGGGGTGGAGGAAGTGTTACATAACATCTTACGGGGTGCCTGGTCTAACGTTACAGAACGTTCCTCGGGGATCTGGGGTGTCAAGTTTTAACAAAAATAGCGTTAAGTAATTTTTGAACGGCCCCTAATTATAATGTAATATCTGTGTTCATAGAAATAAACGATTAACATGATCGTGAACAGCGTTGAACCCCATGTTTACAAGTCTTATACAGTAAAAAGGTTCCATTATGATTACTGCAAGGCTATATGAACAGATACCACAATACAACTTTTTATATACTAGTAAATTTGAACCAAAAATGGATATTACACAACCATCCTCCACAATTCCTCATTCCCCTTCCCCACCCACCAGTCTCGCATATATTAAATCATTATGTAACAAAACTAATAAAGATGTTTGTACAGTCCGTGTGCAACTTTAAACCTTTACTAGCTTACAAAATTACACAATTTTATATATTATATATATGTGTGTGTGTGTGAGTAGTACAGCCGCAAAAGGGTAGAGTGCAAGAATGTTGCAAGTGATTACGTAATGTTGCAAAGGGGGGTGGGGGGTGTTGCAAAAAAAACCAAAAAACCAAAAGGCCCTTTGTTGCCAACCGGGGTTGCAAGGGGCATGCAACTTGGAGGTGGAGTTCTCCCCCAAGCTATTCCCCCCAAAGGGCCAGAAAGGAGAGAAAAGAGGAGAGAAAGGAGGAGAGGTGTTCACCTGGCAGGAGCCAATTGCATACTAAGACTTCAGCCGAGTAGGTGTTGTTTTATAGGCTCCTAATCAGCCAGTTGGCTGAGCCAAGGGGGGAGGGGTACACCTGAAGGAGAGAGAGAGAGAGAGAGAGAGAGAGAGAGAGAGAGAGGAGAGTAGTTGCCTTTGATTGCAAGGCATGCAACTTGGAGGCGGAGTTCTCCCCCAAGTTATTTTCGTTTACCTAACCTAAGAGGCCTCTAAGGGGTTTTCCCAAAGGGCCAGAAAGAGAAGGACCAGAGGAGGTCCTTGCTCGGCTGGGAGCCAAGCTTGAATGACTCCGTCAGTCGTCTCTCGGTCTTTTATAAGCCTCTATTCTGGCTGAGTTGCCAGATAGCGCCATGTATGCAGTTGCTGAGTTGCCACATCACGCCATGTATTCAGGTGCTGTGTTGCCAGATCGCACCATGTATGCAGTTGCTGAGTTGCTAGATCACGCCATGTATTCGGGTGCTGAGTTGCCAGATCGCACCATGTATTCCAGATAGCGCCATGTGTTCCAGATAGCAAAAAACCATATATTAATCATCCATTTAAATAGTGTACCACAATATATATGACGGTAGATGAATCCAATTAAATTCTGTTTATTAAATAAATAATTTTTACACACTTAATTTTTATTATAAATATTTAAGTCACGAAACGAAATGAAAATTACGAAACAATTCATTTAAAAGTTGAAATTAGCCAAAACACAAATTCCCTGCGAAGAAAATTGAAAAAAACGAAATTTAAAGAAATTAATCAATTGAAACATAAATTTCTTTTCATTTGGAGAGAAGGGAGACTTATCAGGGATTGGGGGGAAGGTCTCTCAACCAGCAGGTGTTCCTAGGTCATTTCGAATCGTCCCCCTAGAGACCTTTTCGACCGAGGGTTAATCCTTCGTCCAAGATATTCGAGCAAAAAGCACCCGTCACATCAATTCTTATTATCATTATTATGGTTATTATTTCTACAATGAAAATATTTTATATTTATGCGTAATTTGTATGGGGTCATATTCTTATAACTACATCTTAACTGCTTAAATCAATCACCTTTCACATCAATTCTTATTATCATTATTATTATTATTATTTCTACAATGAAAATATTTTATATTTACGCGTAACTTAGACCCACAGTTTAACGTGGAAACTGAATGCTTTTTTAAAAATATAATTAGGATATATTTCTTTATATCCTCGACCCTCCTCCCTCATTCCCCCAAACCCCCCACCCATCTGTACTTGTATATATAATAAACTCAATCCCTGATAAGCCTCCCTTCACTCTCCTCTCTCTCTCTCTCTCGTCCCCCTTCACTCCAAATCTTAACTTTCACACACACACACACACACACGCGCGCGCGCGCGCCTGTATATATATTATGAAAATCAGAAAAAATACCAAACGTATATTAATTTAAATGAAACTAAACGTATATTAATTTAAAACAAATGAATTTTCTCCTTTTAAGAAATTAATCAATAAACGTACGCGAAACACACGTGTTCTCCCGAAATCTTTTGAGGTAGGACGCGAGCATACATTCGTCATCGTGTCCCAAGAGGATTTTCTCCCCATAATTTTACCTTTCTTGAAGTCACATCGACCAAAAACTCTCCTGACTCCCTTTCTTACCGAATTGTGAAAAATTACTAATAAATTGTAAGTAAAAATAAAAACCACCTTTGGAAATCATACAATGTTTTCCATTGCATAAAAAACATTGCAACTGTTTGGGAGGATGTTACTGCGATTGAAAATGTCGATGAAATTAATAGAAAAATAATGCTACTAGCCAATACCATCAATATATATATATATATATATATATATATATATATATATATATATATATATATATATATATATATGGCGTGATGTAGTATCTCGCTTCGCCGAAATAAGATCAAAACAATCGATCGTATTCACAAATCTACACACACACACACACACACACACACACACACCACACGCCCCGTTAACCAATGCATTTTTCATCTCTCCGTGGAGCAGAACGAAACACACGTGCTCGCCTTGATGAATTTAATGTTAATGAAATCGTCCAGTAGAATATTATGGTCTATTACATCAATCACCTTACTCAAATCCACCGCCAATACCCTCAATTTAGTAATAATAACAAATATCTCTCATACACTATATATATATATATATATATATATATATAAATGGACTTTCACCGAATTAAAACAAATCACTAAGCAGTTAAAAGATTTCGCTCTATTATCATATTCACAAATCTACACACACACACACACACACACACACACACACACACACACACACCTCTGTATATATTACGAAAATCAGGAAAAATGCCAAACGTGTATTAATTTAAATGATCCTAAACGTATATTATAAGAAATTAATTACTATTTTCACCTTTTAAGAGAATCATTTATTATAAGAATTTAATTACTCAATATAAGAAATTAAACATTAAACGCGCGCGTAATATATATAACTCAAAACACACGTGCCTGCGTTGAAACCTTTGAAAGGTGTGGGCGTTCACAGAGGAATTTTTGCTGGAACTTCCTCTCTCTCTCACTCTCGTCTCCCTTCACTCCAAATCTTAACTTTCACACACACACACACACACACACACACACACACACACACATACACACACACACGCCTCTGTATATATTATGAAAATCAGGAAAATAACAAACGTGTATTAATTTAAATGAAACTAACATACGAGCCTAATTCCCCAACCTGGCTATATATATATATATATATATATACATATATATATATATATATATATATATATATATATATATATATATATATATAATAAACGAATAAACAACTCGTGCACACACACAACACACATCCCGGAAACCAATGCATTTTTTCATCTCTCCGTGGAGCAGAAAAAATATTACGCGCTTTTCACCTTAAAGTGAATTAAAGCAATTTTACGAAAAAGAATATGAATTTCAGAACTAAGTTAACATTTATACAAGGTTAGAAGCTTTATCAACTCCTAATTTATTTCTCAATGATAACCTATATTTTTAATATAATTAATTAATTTTCTTTTTATCATAATTCAGCCGAGCAACGATGTTAAGCAACGTTGGAATCCAAAGCATACTTCCCTTACACTTTCCTCACCAGCGAGACTTTAAACTACGTAGGCCCACCACCCCCCAAACATTATTTTGACTGTATGGATGAACGTGAAGCTTTGATCGATACTACGACAGTTTTAATGAAAGTAACCATTATAAAATAGCTGATGAATGTGAGCGTTATTGCGTGAATGATGTGCGCGTGCTTAGAGTATGTTTCCATGCCTTTAGAAGAATGTACATAACCCGTTTCAAATGCGATCCACTGCAAGTCGCAACCACCATCGCATCATTATGTTTTAAGGTGTTCAAGAATAACTTCATGCCTAAAGACACCTTAGCCATTATTCACCGAAACAAACCCCGCAGTTACGGACACAAGGCTATTTACTGTAAAAGAAATGTATACCTTGATGAATTTAATGTTAAAGAAATAGCCATAAAGGAGTGTACTGTACAGCGTAGTAGGCTATCCCTTAAATCAAGCTAGGCTACGTTTTGAGAATTTCCAGTTCCGAGAAAAAGATTCTCAAAGCCATTTCTCTATTTGTGCATATATATTATTAAAAATGTTAATTGTTCTAAGACTATTTATAAAAGAAAATGGGATTTTGGCACAACTTGCATAATTATGTATTCTACAACTTGCTTATTGTAATTTTAAATATGTTATGAAAGTTATACGCGTCACTATTAAATGTCATTTATATTTTTTTTTTACTTTCGATTTGATTTTGGATTATGTGTTTCAGCTTTGTAATTTTAATTTTTATTATTGAACAGTTTTGATTTTGTACTTTAGATCTAGCTATCCACGTTTATATATTCTTGTCATTTATACATTTTTATCATGCATTGAAATGCGATAGAGTCCCCCGAAACAGCGGATGCTGCCAAATATAATAACTTTTCTGCGCTACGTCATCGTCTTTATCCTAAATATAAAGTTTAATACAGTTCTTAGTACCTCTGTCATTCAATTATTAATCTTATGTTATAAGGTTTCAGATCATTGATATGAACCCTTTCCAGATAGAATCCTAGTCGAAACGTAGAACATTCATATGAACTCTTTCCAGATAGAATCCTAGTCCAAACGTATTTGGTTTTAGAATTTATAAATCTTAAAAAGATGTAGGAAAACAAGAAACACAAAGGAGAAAATGAATTCCTAACTGATGCATTTACATGCTGAAATATATGTAATAATAATAATAATAATAATAATATCGCTAACAATAGACATACATACTATTCAAATACTGTCATCAAATGAATTAGCCACAGCCTACTAAGGGCCTACCTACCAAAGCCCCACCAAAGGCGTCTCACAAAGTGTGTGGAACTACATTTACATGCAAGTTAGAGGTCTTAGTGACAGAATAGGTTATCTCAGTAACTTGTCCAGACAGCCTACTAACGGGGCCTACCTACCAAATCCCCACCATGGAGCTACCTACCAAATTCCCACCAAAGGCGTCTCACAAAGTGTGTGGAACTACATTTGCATGCAAGTTAGAGGTCTTAGTGACAGAATGGGGTTATCTGGCAAACTTTTTTCCTGAAACTGTACTGTGCATGTTTAAAACTAACATTTATTTCAGAAGTTTTGCGCAATGATTCCTCATTTCATGAAAGTAATATAAGTTACTCATTACTAAAACACTTGGTTTTGAATAATAAATATTACACCTTTTTGTTTAAAGAGAAAATATTTGTGAACAAAAAGGGTTAAGAACTACATGTTTAAGTTTAAAGGTTATTGTAACCCCTCCTGCAAATCTCTTCAGAGATAATTATGTAACTCTTACATGGTAAATTCGTGTCAATTGTTACTCCAATGAATTTTTTTTAACTTCTATTATGATAATAGACTTAACAATTCAGTTAATCCAAATATATATATATATATATATATATATAAATAAATTTATGAAACTGAAAACTTTTAGTATTTCTTATATAATTTAAATTGACTTTGTGCATATAACTAAACAAATATTAAAAATAAAAACCCTTGAATGTACAGTACAGCACTGAATAGAAAAATAAGCAAATGAAAAATGTATTGTTCTTTGGCCTTTAAGTTTATAGATATAGCCTCTAAATTTATTTCACATTTGCTATTTGTTAAAACATTTATACACAAATACAAGTTTAGAAGCTTTATCATCTCCTAATTTATTTCTTAATTTGGGGGGGGGAAGGTGCTACTGACAGGCACCTATAAAAGTCCTATAACAATTTATCATAAATTCAAGACCAAAAATTAATTACTTTAGATGTCACAAATACAATTTTAAGGTATGTATATAGTATAAGGGTTTTATCAGCTATCATGTATTTGTTTTGAAGTTGTAGCAAAGTTTGTTTTAACCCAGCTATTTTTATCTTTCTTGCTCTACTTTTTCCCACAACAACAACCTTAAGGGTTTCAAATGTTCAATCAAGAGTTAAAGTTACATTTGCAGTTTTAAAACAGGTTTGTAATGGTTTTTTTATTGATAAATGATGAAATAGAGAAATCTTCATTTCCTTGTCGGTTCCTTATTCTTTACACTCAGGCCTATCCTAACTAAAAACATTGTAAATTTTTAATTCAACCTGTTATGATTAAACTCAGAACTTTAACACTAACAACAATTATGGAAGATTTCAACAAAAGGGCAAAAACCCAGACTAAAAAGCAAAAACACAGACCTTGGGGACTATGGCACCATCTCAAAACTACAAAAATTAACGACAAAAAAATCAGCACGTAAAGGTGCCATCACCAAACTGTATACCCTTAATACAAGTGTACAGTACTTAGCTATATACAATAATGAATTCCTGAGTTTTTAAGCATGTGAATTATTGGCTATAAGTTCATATTCTTTTTTAATATGTGTTGTTTTATGTAAATTCGTATGTAAACTTATATACAGCTAATAACTCTTATGTTTAGACTCAGGAATTTATTATTGTACTCAGGCTTTAAGTCTGATTGTCTTCAACACTCCATGGCCTCACAGCCATAAATTGACAATTTATTATTCAGCTTGATTCAGGTCTGTAGTTACTTAGGCTTTTTTTAAATACTCCTCAATTTTAGATAAACAATCATTTGATAACTTGTACTGTCTCCCCATTTTCTCAGCAACTGTAGGTGGTTCAATTGAACACAAAACATGTTGGAATGGAATCCAGCAAACGTCCTCTTGTTCAGGCTATTTAAAAGGATTCTTTTTCATGAAATTTACTAATAGATCCTTCTCAGTATCACACACTTAAACTATGTTTCCAACAAACCAGTCACCTTCATAGAAACAGGCCACATATGTACCAGGTTTATATTGGTAAGCCACATTTTCTTGTGTAACATTGAGGAAGGAAAGTTGTACGTTAAAGAAATTTTCATCACTAGAAATTTTGTACAGTTTAATGCCTGTTGATGAAGGTCTAAATCAGTGACATGAAAGGGTTCCTGGGATTGTCTTAATTAAGGAATACCTTTTTTCTAACTCAAATAAATTAGCATTTTTCCTCAATTTTAGCTGAATCAATGTACAGAAATTGTATACCATTAATATTAGATTTGCACCAATCGAACATCTCTTTTGCATTGGTGATGTGACTTTTACTTGACCAAGACCAAAAATTAATTACTTTAGATGTCACAAATACAATTTTAAGGTATGTATATATTATAAGGGTTTTATCAGCTATCATGTATTTGTTTTGAAGTTGTAGCAAAGTTTGTTTTAACCCAGCTATTTTTATCTTTCTTGCTCTACTTTGTTCCACAACAACAACCTTAAGGGTTTCAAATGTTCAATCAAGAGTTAAAGTTACATTTGCAGTTTTAAAACAGGTTTGTAATGGGCTTTTATTGATAAATGATGAAATAGAGAAATCTTCATTTCCTTGTCGGTTCCTTATTCTTTACACTCAAGACCTATCCTAACTAAAAACATTGTAAATTTTTAATTCAACCTCCGTCACAGGTTGAATAAAAAAAAATTATTACAGTAATTTAACTTGCTCAACATCATAAAATTAAACTCAGAACTTTAACACTAACAACAATTATGGAAGATTTCAACAAAAGGGCAAAAACCCAGACTAAAAAACAAAAACAGACCTTGGGGACTATGGCACCATCTCAAAACTACAAAAATTAACGAGAAAAAAATCAGCACGTAAAGGTGCCATCACCAAACTGTATAATGATCACAAACTGAATGAACCTACAAAATATGATCTTGATACAACATTAAATTTGGTTAATATTCGTCTTTTAACCCTCTCACGCGCGGCTAAATCAGTACAATATATTGAATTGCCATTGAAAACTGACTAAGAAAATATATATCTTATGTTGTGCAAATTTGTCGAAATGTACTTTTTTTAATAAAATATATTTCCTGTTTTGGCTATAATGTACTTTTTTCATAAAATATTTTTTCTGGTTGGGCTATTTTTCACTACTCTGCGATTTAATTAGCTGGTTGGGTTTTGTTCTGGCTATTTTTTCAAATTGGATTCAGTTTAGTGGTGTTTGTGATAGAATTATGACATGCCACTCGTGTGATTTTGACCTGAGTCGTCATGTGTCCTAGATGAAGACAAAGGATTGGATGTTTTTATCAATTACGGCGTTATTCTCTCATCCTTAACTTGTCCGAAATGTGACAGTGAGTGCCTAACACGAAAAGATCAGAAGATATTTAGGTGAAATAACCAATATCAGCCTGTTAGGTTAATTGAATGTACGGCTAGGTTAATTGAATGCCTGGTTAGGTCAACTACACCCTTGATGAGCCAATAAAACATGTTTAGGGCCTACATTTCTAAGTTTAAACATTATAACTGAATGCTCAGAGTGTGAAAAAGTGTGAAGATAGCCAGTACTTGGACCTCTACTTTTTATTGTTTATATTAATGACTTGGAATGTGGATCTAAATAGTAAAACCTCATTATTTTCAGATGATACAAAATTGGGCCAAAACGTAAGATCTTTAACAGATGTCATGAGAAAGCAAAAGGCTATTGATGAAGTAGATGCTTGGACAGATAGATGGGTGATGAAATTTAATGTGGAAAAGTGTAAAGTTATGCATGTTGGTCGTGGCACGGGCTGGTAAAAACCTTTTTTTTAAAAAGCTAAATACCAATGGTTTTTATAAAAGCCAATGGCTTTTTTGTTTTTTTTAAAATGACTTAAACATGGTTTAAACCAAATGGTTTAAGCCAAACAACCCTGATCATAACAATCCAGAATTTGAGTATAACTTGGTTGGAAGTTGGGTAAATGAAGAAAAGAAGGAGCGAGATTTGGGTGTCAATGTGAATTATGCTCTTAAGCCTACAACTCACTGTATTGAAATTAGAAATAAGGATAATGTTAGATTGAACCTAATGCGGAAACTTTTACAAAAGATCGCAATAATAGGACAAGAGACACTGGCTTTAAGCTTTTTCAACAAAGATGTAAATCGTAGTTAGTACAACATAGTTTTCAAACAGAATAGTAAAATTCTGGAATAGCTCAGATGAAGAAGTTGTGAGTTCCCATACTTTGGAGACTTTTAAGAATAAACTAGATAAAATAATGCCTGAAAGAGATATTTGGTAATGATATTTTGTTGGAGCAGGCAATGGTGTGGTGAAGAGGAACGTGAGCCCTTCCCACACACATATATATATATATATATATATATATATATATATATATATATATATGTGACTTTTTCACACTCTGAGCATTCAGTTATAATGTTTAAACTTAGAAATGTAGGCCCTAAACATGTTTTATTGGCTCATCAAGGGTGTGTAGTTGACCTAACCAGGCATTCAATTAACCTAGCCGTACATTCAATTAACCTAACAGGCTGATATTGGTTATTTCACCTAAATATCTTCTGATCTTTTCGTGTTAGGCACTCACTGTCACATTTCGGACAAGTTAAGGATGAGAGAATAACGCCGTAATTGATAAAAACATCCAATCCTTTGTCTTCATCTAGGACACATGACGACTCAGGTCAAAATCACACGAGTGGCATGTCATAATTCTATCACAAACACCACTAAACTGAATCCAATTTGAAAAAATAGCCAGAACAAAACCCAACCAGCTAATTAAATCGCAGAGTAGTGAAAAATAGCCCAACCAGAAAAAATATTTTATGAAAAAAGTACATTATAGCCAAAACAGGAAATATATTTTATTAAAAAAAGTACATTTCGACAAATTTGCACAACATAAGATATATATTTTCTTAGTCAGTTTTCAATGGCAATTCAATATATTGTACTGATTTAGCCGCGCGTGAGAGGGTTAAAAGACGAATATTAACCAAATTTAATGTTGTATCAAGATCATATTTTGTAGGTTCATTCAGTTTGTGATCATTATACAGTTTGGTGATGGCACCTTTACGTGCTGATTTTTTTCTCGTTAATTTTTGTAGTTTTGAGATGGTGCCATAGTCCCCAAGGTCTGTGTTTTTGTTTTTTAGTCTGGGTTTTTGCCCTTTTGTTGAAATCTTCCATAATTGTTGTTAGAGTTAAAGTTCTGAGTTTAATTTTATGATGTTGAGCAAGTTCAATTAGTGTAATAATTTTTTTTTATTCAACCTGTGACGCAGGTTGAATTAAAAATTTACAATGTTTTTAGTTAGGATAGGCCTTGAGTGTAAAGAATAAGGAACCGACAAGGAAATGAAGATTTCTCTATTTCATCATTTATCAATAAAAGCCCATTACAAACCTGTTTTAAAACTGAAAATGTAACTTTAACTCTTGATTGAACATTTGAAACCCTTAAGGTTGTTGTTGTGGGACAAAGTAGAGCAAGAAAGATAAAAATAGCTGGGTTAAAACAAACTTTGCTACAACTTCAAAACAAATACATGATAGCTGATAAAACCCTTATACTATATACATACCTTAAAATTGTATTTGTGACATCTAAAGTAATTAATTTTTGGTCTTGGTCAAGTAAAGGTCACATCACCAATGCAAAAGAGATGTTCGATTGGTGCAAATCTAATATTAATGGTATACAATTTCTGTACATTGATTCAGCTAAAATTGAGGAAAAATGCTAATTTATTTGAGTTAGAAAAAAGGTATTCCTTAATTAAGACAATCCCAAGAACCCTTTCATATCACTGATTTAGACCT
This sequence comes from Bathynomus jamesi, assembly GCA_023014485.1. NCBI lineage: Eukaryota > Metazoa > Arthropoda > Malacostraca > Isopoda > Cirolanidae > Bathynomus > Bathynomus jamesi. The sequence continues at coordinate 304,348 of JAJOZX010000045.1, read as the reverse complement.
TCATCAACAGGCATTAAACTGTACAAAATTTCTAGTGATGAAAATTTCTTTAACGTACAACTTTCCTTCTCAATGCACAAGAAAATGTGGCTTACCAATATAAACCTGGTACATATGTGGCCTGTTTCTATGAAGGTGACTGGTTTGTTGGAAACATAGTTTAAGTGTGTGATACTGAGAAGGATCTATTAGTAAATTTCATAAAAAAGAATCCTTTTAAATAGCCTGAACAAGAGGACGTTTGCTGGATTCCATTCCAACATGTTTTGTGTTCAATTGAACCACCTACAGTTGCTGAGAAAATGGGGAGACAGTACAAGTTATCAAATGATTGTTTATCTAAAATTGAGGAGTATTTAAAAAAAGCCTAAGTAACTACAGACCTGAATCAAGCTGAATAATAAATTGTCAATTTATGGCTGTGAGGCCATGGAGTGTTGAAGACAATCAGACTTAAAGCCTGAGTATAATAAATTCCTGAGTCAGTGTCTAAACATAAGTTATTAGCTGTATATAAGTTTACATACGAATTTACATAAAACAACACATATTAAAAAAGAATATGAACTTATAGCCAATAATTCACATGCTTAAAAACTCAGGAATTCATTATTGTATATAGCTAAGTACTGTACACTTGTATTAAGGGTATACAGTTTGGTGATGGCACCTTTACGTGCTGATTTTTTTGTCGTTAATTTTTGTAGTTTTGAGATGGTGCCATAGTCCCCAAGGTCTGTGTTTTTGCTTTTTAGTCTGGGTTTTTGCCCTTTTGTTGAAATCTTCCATAATTGTTGTTAGTGTTAAAGTTCTGAGTTTAATCATAACAGGTTGAATTAAAAATTTACAATGTTTTTAGTTAGGATAGGCCTTGAGTGTAAAGAATAAGGAACCGACAAGGAAATGAAGATTTCTCTATTTCATCATTTATCAATAAAAAACCCATTACAAACCTGTTTTAAAAACTGCAAATGTAACTTTAACTCTTGATTGAACATTTGAAACCCTTAAGGTTGTTGTTGTGGGACAAAGTAGAGCAAGAAAGATAAAAATAGCTGGGTTAAAACAAACTTTGCTACAACTTCAAAACAAATACATGATAGCTGATAAAACCCTTATACTATATACATACCTTAAAATTGTATTTGTGACATCTAAAGTAATTAATTTTTGGTCTTGAATTTATGATAAATTGTTATATTACTTTTATAGGTGCCTGTCAGTAGCACCCCCCCAAATTAAGAAATAAATTAGGAGATGATAAAGCTTCTAAACTTGTATTTGTGTATAAATGTTTTAACAAATAGCAAATGTGAAATAAATTTAGAGGCTATATCTATAAACTTAAAGGCCAAAGAACAATACATTTTTCATTTGCTTATTTTTCTATTCAGTGCTGTACTGTACATTCAAGGATTTTTATTTTTAATATTTGTTTAGTTATATGCACAAAGTCAATTTAAATTATATAAGAAATACTAAAAGTTTTCAGTTTCATAAATTTATTTATATATATATATATATATATATATATATATATATATATATATATATATATATATTATATATTTGGATTAACTGAATTGTTAAGTCTATTATCATAATAGAAGTTAAAAAAAATTCATTGGAGTAACAATTGACACCAATTTACCATGTAAGAGTTACATAATTATCTCTGAAGAGATTTGCAGGAGGGGTTACAATAACGTTTAAACTTAAACATGTAGTTCTTAACCCTTTTTGTTCACAAATATTTTCTCTTTAAACCAAAAGGTGTAATATTTATTATTCAAAACCAAGTGTTTTAGTAATGAGTAACTTATATTACTTTCATGAAATGAGGAATCATTGCGCAAAACTTCTGAAATAAATGTTAGTTTTAAACATGCACAGTACAGTTTCAGGAAAAAAGTTTGCCAGATAACCCCATTCTGTCACTAAGACCTCTAACTTGCATGCAAATGTAGTTCCACACACTTTGTGAGACGCCTTTGGTGGGAATTGGGTCGGTAGGTCCATGGTGGAGATTTGGTAGGTAGGCCCCGTTAGTAGGCTGTCTGGACAAGTTACTGAGATAACCCATTCTGTCACTAAGACCTCTAACTTGCATGTAAATGTAGTTCCACACACTTTGTGAGACGCCTTTGGTGGGGCTTTGGTAGGTAGGCCCTTACTAGGCTGTGGCTAATTCATTTGATGACAGTACTTGAATAGTATGTATGTCTATTGTTAGCGATATTATTATTATTATTATTATTGTTATTATTACATATATTTCAGCATGTAAATGCATCAGTTAGGAATTCATTTTCTCCTTTGTGTTTCTTGTTTTCCTACATCTTTTTAAGATTTATAAATTCTAAAACCAAATACGTTTGGACTAGGATTCTATCTGGAAAGGGTTCATATGAATGTTCTACGTTTGGACTAGGATTCTATCTGGAAAGGGTTCATATGAATGATCTGAAACATTATAACATATAAGATTAATAATTGAATGACAGAGGTACTAAGAACTGTATTAAACTTATATTTAGGATAAAGACGATGACGTAGCGCAGAAAAGTTATTATATTTGGCAGCATCCGCTGTTTCGGGGGACTCTATCGCATTTCAATGCATGATAAAAATGTATAAATGACAAAAATATATAAACGTGGATAGCTAGATCTAAAGTTCAAAATTAAAACTGTTCAATAATAAAAATTAAAATTACAAAGCTGAAACACATAATCCAAAATCAAATCGAAAGTAAAAAAAAAAATATAAATGACATTTAATAGTGACGCGTATAACGTTCATAACATATTTAAAATTACAATAAGCAAGTTGTAGAATACATAATTATGCAAGTTGTGCCAAAATCCCATTTTCTTTTATAAATAGTCTTAGAGCAATTAACATTTTTAATAATATATATGCACAAATAGAGAAATGGCTTTGAGAATCTTTTTCTCGGAACTGGAAATTGTCAAAACGTAGCCTAGCTTGATTTAAGGGATAGCCTACTACGCTGTACAGTACACTCCTTTATGGCTATTTCATTAACATTAAATTCATCAAGGTATGCATTTCTTTTACAGTAAATAGCCTTGTGTCCGTAACTGCGGGGGTTGTTTCGGTGAATAATGGCTAAGGTGTCTTTAGGCATGAAGTTATTCTTGAACACCGTAAAACATAATGATGCGATGGTGGTTGCGACTTGCAGTGGATCGCATTTGAAACGGGTTATGTACATTCTTCTAAAGGCATGGAAACATACCCTAAGCACGCGCACATCATTCACGCAATAACGCTCACATTCATCAGCTATATTATAAGGGTTACTTTCATTAAAACTGTCGTAGTATCGATCAAAGTCTTCACGTTCATCCATACAGTCAAAATAATGTTTGGGGGGTGGTGGGCCTACGTAGTTTAAAGTCTCGCTGGTGAGGAAAGTGTAAGGGAAGTATGCTTTGGATTCCAACGTTGCTTAACATCGTTGCTCGGCTGAATTATGATAAAAAGAAAATTAATTAATTATATTAAAAATATAGGTTATCATTGAGAAATAAATTAGGAGTTGATAAAGCTTCTAACCTTGTATAAATGTTAACTTAGTTCTGAAATTCATATTCTTTTTCGTAAAATTGCTTTAATTCACTTTAAGGTGAAAAGCGCGTAATATTTTTTCTGCTCCACGGAGAGATGAAAAAATGCATTGGTTTCCGGGATGTGTGTGTGTGTGTGTGTGTGTGTGTGCACGAGTTGTTTATTCGTTTATATATATATATATATATATATATATATATATATATATATATATATATATAGCCGGGTTGGGGAATGAGCCTCTTATGTTAGTTTCATTTAAATTAATACACGTTTGTTATTTTCCTGATTTTCATAATATATGCAGAGGTGTGTGTGTGTGTGTGTGTGTGTATGTGTGTGTGTGTGTGTGTGTGTGAAAGTTAAGATTTGGAGTGAAGGGAGATGAGAGAGAGAGAGAGAGGAAGTTCCAGCAAAAATTCCTCTGTGAACACCCACACCTTTCAAAGGTTTCAACGCAGGCACGTGTGTTTTGAGTTATATATATTACGCGCGCGTTTAATGTTTAATTTCTTATATTGAGTAATTAAATTCTTATAATAAATGATTCTCTTAAAAGGTGAAAATAGTAATTAATTTCTTATAATATACGTTTAGGATCATTTAAATTAATACACGTTTGGCATTTTTCCTGATTTTCGTAATATATACAGAGGTGTGTGTGTGTGTGTGTAGATTTGTGAATATGATAATAGAGCGAAATCTTTTAACTGCTTAGTGATTTGTTTTAATTCGGTGAAAGTCCATTTATATATATATATATATATATATATATATATATAGATATATAGTGTATGATAGATATTTGTTATTATTACTAAATTGAGGGTATTGGCGGTGGATTTGAGTAAGGTGATTGATGTAATAGACCATAATATTCTACTGGACGATTTCATTAACATTAAATTCATCAAGGCGAGCACGTGTGATTCGTTCTGCTCCACGGAGAGATGAAAAATGCATTGGTTAACGGGGCGTGTGTGTGTGTGTGTGTGTGTGTGTGTGTAGATTTGTGAATACGATCGATTGTTTTGATCTTATTTCGGCGAAGCGAGATACTACATCACGCCATATAGATATATATATATATATATATATATATATATATATATATTGATGGTATTGGCTAGTAGCATTATTTTTCTATTAATTTCATCGACATTTTCAATCGCAGTAACATCCTCCCAAACAGTTGCAATGTTTTTTATACAATGGAAAACATTGTATGATTTCCAAAGGTGGTTTTTATTTTTACTTACAATTTATTAGTAATTTTTCACAATTCGATAAGAAAGGGAGTCAGGAGAGTTTTTGTTTTAAATTAATATACGTTTAGTTTCATTTAAATTAATATACGTTTTGTATTTTTCCTGATTTTCATAATATATATACAGGCGCGCGCGCGCGCGTGTGTGTGTGTGTGTGTGTGTGTGTGTGAAAGTTAAGATTTGGAGTGAAGGGGGACGAGAGAGAGAGAGAGAGAGGAGAGTGAAGGGAGGCTTATCAGGGATTGAGTTTATTATATATACAAGTACAGATGGGTGGGGGGTTTGGCGGGAGGAGGGTCGAGGATATAAAGAAATATATCCTAATTATATTTTTAAAAAAGCATTCCGTTTCCACGTTAAACTGTGGGTCTAAGTTACGCGTAAATATAAAATATTTTCATTGTAGAAATAATAATAATAATGATAATGATAATAAGAATTGATGTGAAAGGTGATTGATTTAAGCAGTTAAGATGTAGTTATAAGAATATGACCCCATACAAATTACGCGTAAATATAAAATATTTTCATTGTAGAAATAATAATAATAATAATGATAATAAGAATTGATGTGACGGGTGCTTTTTGCTCGAATATCTTGGACGAAGGATTAACCCTCGGCCGAAAAGGTCTCTAGGGGGACGATTCGAAATGACCTAGGAACATCTGCTGGTTGAGAGACCTTCCCCCCAATCCCTGATAAGTCTCCCTTCTCTCCAAATGAAAAGAAATTTATGTTTCAATTGATTAATTTCTTTAAATTTCGTTTTTTTCAATTTTCTTCTCAGGGGAATTTGTGTTTTGGCTAATTTCAACTTTCAAATGAATTGTTTCGTAATTTTCATTTCGTTTCGTGACTTAAATATTTATAATAAAAATTAGGTGTGTAAAAATTATTTATTTAATGAACAGAATTTAATTGGATTCATCTACCGTCATATATATTGTGGTACACTATTTAAATGGATGAATAATATATGGTTTTTTGCTATCTGGAACACATGGCGCTATCTGGAATACATGGTGCGATCTGGCAACTCAGCACCCGAATACATGGCGTGATCTGGCAACTCAGCAACTGCATACATGGTGCGATCTGGCAACACAGCACCTGAATACATGGCGTGATGTGGCAACTCAGCAACTGCATACATGGCGCTATCTGGCAACTCAGCCGGAATATAGGCTTATAAAAGACCGAGAGACGACTGACGGAGTCATTCAAGCTCGGCTCCCAGCCGAGCAAGGACCTCTGGTCCTTCTCTTTCTGGCCCTTTGGGAAAACCCCTTAGAGGCCTCTTAGGTTGAAAATAACTTGGGGGAGAACTCCGCCTCCAAGTTGCATGCCTTGCAATCAAAGGCAACTACTCTCTCTCTCTCTCTCTCTCTCCTTCAGGTGTACCCCTCCCCCCTTGGCTCAGCCAACTGGCTGATTAGGAGCCTATAAAACAACGCCTACTCGGCTGAAGTCTTAATATGCACTTGGCTCCTGCCAGGTGAACACCTCTCCTCCTTTCTCTCCTCTTTTCTCTCCTTTCTGGCCATTTGGGGGGAATAGCTTGGGGGAGAACTCCACCTCCAAGTTGCATGCCCCTTGCAACCCCGGTTGGCAACAAAGGGCCCTTTGGGGTATTTTTTTTATTTTTTGCAACACCCCACCCCCCTTTGCAACACCCCCCTTTGCAACATTACGTAATCACTTGCAACATTCTTGCACTCTACCCTTTTTCGGCTATACTACTTGTGTGTAAAAATGAAAAATGAATAATTCCTATCTTCATATATTTTTATATTCATTCGTGTAATTCTTAGATCCATTCGTATGATTCTTATATTCATTTATGTAATTCTTATAACCATTTATATACTTCATATACTGTATTATATAATTCGTATATTTATATAATTCTTATATTTATATAATCCTATATATTCTTATATATTTATATTCATATAATCCGTATGTTTACCTAATCCGTGTGTTTATACAGGGTGTCCATAAATGTTTACCCTGAAAAAAGTATGCTCTCATGTTTTAATGACGAATCTTACATCCGTTTTCTTTTTACAGGTGATCTCGTACACGCATAGAGTTTCTGTGCTGGTGTGTTTCGTCTACCGCATTCGCCGCTAGGAGCGCTGTAGTAGCTGTTCAGTTAAGATGGCGTCTGTGACAGAGAAGGCACAATGTGTTGTGTGGCTTGCAGAAACGAAATCTCCTGTCAGTGTTCAGCGAAGGTCCAGAACAAAATATGGAAAGAATCCACCTGATGTGAAGTTAATTAAGTCGTGGATGAAAAAATTCTTGGAAACTGGAAACGTGGAAAAGGGAAAGAGCAGTGGTAGACCATCAGTTTCCGATGGGACGGTGGAAAACATTCAAATTGTTTTCACACGGTCACCAAGGAAATCGGTGAGACAAGCTTCATGCCAACTAAAGATACCGAAGTCTACAGTGCACAAGGTGTTACACAAACGTTTGAAGTTACACGCCTACAAGGTACAAATTGTTCCAAACGTGAACAATTCGCTATTGACATTTTGAATAGTATTGACAAGGATAATGACTTCTTGTTACGTGTCTGTTTTTCAGACGAGGCTACGTTTCATCTTAGTGGTAGAGTCAACAGACACAATGTGCGTATTTGGGGATCGGAAAACCCACGTGCCGTACGGGAACATATTCGGGGCAGTCCGAAGATCAATGCCTGGTGTGGACTAATGCATGACCAGATAATTGGTCCCTTCTTCTTCGCTGAGAACACTGTTTCCGTAACTGTGTATCTGGATATGCTCACCAATTACGCCATCCCCCAGCTGCAGGACAGGCAACCAACTGTCATCTTCCAACAAGATGGGGCACCCCCTCATTGGGCGCATGTTGTTCGTGAAACTCTCGACGCAACACTTCCAAATCGATGGATTGGCAGGGACGGGCCAATCCCATGGACCCCAAGATCGCCAGACATTACCCCGCTGGATTTCCTTCTCTGGGGTCATGTTAAAGATTTGATTTATGCAACAGTTGTTCTAGATATCAGGACATTGCGAGAACGCATTACGGATGCAATTGCAACAGTTAACCCACAAATGGAAAATGTGTGGCGTGAGTGTGAATACCGTTTAGACAGTTTACGTGCCATAGGAGTGCACATGTGGAAGCTAACTAAGTTCATTAACTATGTATCAAAACTTTGTATGTTTATCTACTTATGACTGTTTGAATACGAGTGTTTATTTTAAAGTTATAGCATGCTTTAATCAGGGTAATCATTTATGGACACCCTATATAATCTTTATATAAATCCTTATATTCATTATAATCCTTATATTCATTATATTCATACAGTACTTATATTTACATAATCTTTATATTCAAATATTTATTTTTACATAAGAACCAAATTCGTATAACGATGACGAAGTTTGGATATATTTTTGATTTGCTTTCTATTTTTTGCAGTGTCACAACCATGCCACCAACCATTTCTATGGTTGAGCCGTATCCATGTGTCATTGGAGGTTCGCTATAAGAAGCGAATGTCCATTAATTTCATTCCCTTAAGGTACAAAAAAGACAATCGACGGTTTAGATCGTTTAACATTTCCATCACAATGTTACCCATATCTCCATTTTCCACTTGTTATAGAATTTATGATAATTAATTATTGTTGTCTGGCATCTAACCCTCATCCCTAAATTTTATTAGATTATGCATGCACATTGCACGTGGCATGATTGGAACCCTTGGTTGTACTTCTTTATTCGTTCACTTAATTCTTCCTCAAATGTACCCAATTCCTTAATATTTACTGTATACTTGTATAAGTATATATATTTAATTAATAGTTTCACTCACTCTTTTTACAATGGCTATAAACCTTTCATTACTGTATTTCTCTTATTCGTTTCTTCTAATTTCTCCCAATAATGACTTACACCGTACGTACGAATTAAATAACTATGGCATATTAATTATGCATTAACGTATTGCATAATTTGATAAACTATGACGTCGTATAGTAACTTAATCCACTTCACATTTTTCATACCTTGAATACTGAACCATGTCTTTAGTATTTCGATATCTTTAGTATTCAATGTATGGTAAATTCTTTACAGCATAATTACAACTTCACACTCTATAAGTCATTATTTATATGTTGTTTCCTGTCTGGTGTTATGCAATATAACTATTATTCGACCATATTCATCCATACGTCCATATCTTATCTTCACCGTTATCTTTCATTAATTTTATTAATTATTCATTCATCGACTTACCTATTGTCTACCTATTGTCTATCTATGCCCTATTGACATATCAGTCCATCATGTTTACTCGTGTCCGTCTATATATCACGCACACATCCTATTGTGTGACTACCGATATGTGTGCAAAAATTTATGCATTCGTACATGTTCGCTAATGATAATGATTACGTACGTAGTTATCTTACGTGTAAGTACGTTCACATGTATTATTTTTATTGTTTCTTAATTAAATAATTTCTCGCAAGATATTCGTTCATGCTGACGCAAGTGTTCGAATTCCGAAGACGACGCCAAAAGCGGGCATCTAAATACAAAATCTCCTCTCTTGCTTGCTTCTAATTTATAAAACATTATAATGCGTTATGTTATATATATATATATATATATATATATATATATATATATATATATATACACAAAAACACGATATATGGCCATGTACTTTGTGTTATACTTCTTACATCCTAATTGTCTATAAATATGAAACACTGTAAAACCATAGTTAACTGTTTAATTTCAATTAACTATAATAATTTAATATGATGTGATTAATGTTCCCCTCTCCAGCCCTACCCCCATCATATACAATAAGAATTTTCCGTTTAATAGTAAAAGTTTTGACGGTGATCGCGGGAAATGTATGTTTCATTACGGTATAATCGTACAGTTACTCCGCGTGGATACTTTTTTTGTCATAGAAATAGTTACATAATTAATGTGAAAAGATGCTTGAACATCGAACCGTTGGTATCCCGAGCATGATTTAAAGGGACGAAAAAGTGGGACCCCTTTCGGCGTTCCCCCCCATCGCTACCCCCAACCAGCCCCCACCAGCTACGCTCCCCCACAAGACGTTACAGATACAATGGAGTCGTCTGCTGTAAATCTTGTAGAAAATCCTCTGTTATGTTTTATATTCGACAAAGTAGATCATATTAGGTCAGACCTTATTGTATCTGTCTGTCATGATTTTTATGATTCAGAAGAAATAGAACATGCGAGGGTACAATTAAACACCCTGTTCGGTGCTTCCCTCCCAACTCGAAGAGGTAATTCTAAAAACGAGAATACCTTGAAAGACTTTATAAATAAAGTGTCGACCCTCCGGGATAATGAGAATAATATTACCTTTTACGTTACTAACTTCCATAGAATACCGGTAATCTCTATGGTTGACGTAAACGTCTCGGTGCTCCTCAAACAGTATAATGAGGTACAAAAGTCGATAGATGAATTGAAACACCAACACGTGGTGTCAAATCAGAAAAACGCGATTTCGATAGAACAGTTCCGGTCAGAGTTAGATGCGTTGAAGGAGACGCTCCTCCCAAAGCCCAGTTACTCGGAAGTAGTTCAGCAAGCCAGATCTCCAAGAAGCGCATCGTGCAGCGAGGGAAACGAAATCCCCGCCTCCAACTCCCCCCCCCCCCTGAAGGTGGGGTGGAAACGCATCATGCAGGGGTAGCGGTCAACCCCCCCTCCCGTTCATGAAAGGACCCCTGCTCCAGATCTCACAATGGGGAGCAGGGACGGTCCAGTGCCGAGAGTCGAGGCATCAGTGCCCTCTTCCCTGCCTCCCACTGCAGAGGATAGGTGTTCGATTACGCCTCGCTCGGTGCGCAGTTCCCCCCCTTCCCACCGAAGAAGGAGAGGCACGCGTGGCCGTCAGGATATAAACACCGCTAACAGACCCTCACCAAGCCACAGAGTAAGGGAGGGATCTCCTATCGCCCAAAGGTTGTGCCACCCATCCCCCAGGCAGGCGAACCCTGCCTCAGGGAGATCGAGGGAGTAGGACGGGTGGGTAACTGTTAATAGGCGCCCGTCCCAAAAGTCTCCTCAACCGTTCTCCGTGGCGAGGCCACCGATGGAGAATCTCACCCTATTTGTGTCGCGAATTCAGCTCTCGAACAAGGCAAGCGATATTCGACACATGATAGAAGAAATCATTGGTGAACACAGTATAGTGATAGTTAATAAACTAAACACGAAATCTCCGTATTATAACTCTTTTAAAGTAATAATTAAAGGTGTAAATGCGCATTTCAACCCGTATAACAATGGCCAGACGGTATTATTGTTAAGGAGTTTATTCACTTTTCCAGGAGATTTGATAACAGACAAAATAATAATAATAATAATAGTAGTAGGCGCCCTAACGGTAATGCCTGAAAATTGCACTGTGTATAATAATAATAATTTTACTAATAATAAATTCTCTATCAGTCATGGCGGATAACTTGTTGAAAATAGTCTCATATAATGTAAGGTCAGTGAGGAATTCAACTGGAGATGTTCATAAAATCTGCGACAGTGCAGATTTGATACTCCTGCAGGAGCACTGGCTACCTAAGCAAGAGTTAAATTCCTCTCTACCATCCATGATGACTTTATGTACCATGCGTCATCAGCAGTAGACTTGTCAGATAAATTAATGTACGGTAGGCCTTTTGGTGGTGTTGCTTTCTTATTAAGGAAAAATTTGTCTAAACACATAACTTTTTTAACAAGCGATAATGTAAGGTTGTTAGGCATTGAGTTGCAATTGAACAATAATTGCATATTAATTGTAAACTGCTATTTACCGTACAACAACGGCAGTAATCTAGATGAATACATTGATTTGGTGTACAAAATTAAGTCATTATCAGATAACCCCAAATATTCTCACTGTATAATAATGGGGGACTTTAACGCACATGTGAGCTCGGAATTCTTTGTAGAATTGGGTAACATGTGCGAGTCGGCCAATTTAAGTATAAGTGATGTAGATGTATTAGGGGTAGCCAGTGGTAATTTTACATCCGTTAGCGATATATGTGGTACCACCAGGTGGATTGATCATTGTCTCACTAGTAATAATCTAAAGGATCGAAGGTACTTGTGGGTTATTTGTCGCCGCTTTTTAATATACCTATTGGTTATCTGTTTCCACTTTTTACTTGTGGGTCATTTATTTTTTAGTTAGGTTAGGTTAGGTTAGTGTGTGGTTAGGTTAGGTTAGGTTAGGTTACGTTAGCCAACCTAGAGCAAACCAAGATCGGCGGCGAAGGAATAGTGGTTGAGATCGATGAGAGCCTGTTCACGAGGCGTAAAAACAATGCCGGACGCATTTTACCACAACAATGGATGTTCGGAGGAATTTGCCGTGAAACAAACGACTGCTTCATCGTTCAAGTTCCCAACCGCTCTGCTGCAACTCTCTTGGCTGCCATTGTGGAAAACATCGCCGAAGGTTCCATTATCTACTCCGACAGCTGGCGAGGATATAAGACCACCGACCTCCAGGAGGCTGGCTTCCAACATTTCAAGGTTAATCATCGATACAATTTCGTTGATGCAGATACCGGAGTCCACACTCAAAATATCGAACGCTTGTGGGGATCAGCAAAGTGGAGGAACAAGCGTCACCGAGGAACGGCCCGACACCATCTTAAGACCTACCTGGCCGAGTTCATGTGGAGGAGCAAGCTACCCGCTAGTGTCGACCCATTCGACGGCATCCTGGAGGCCATCGCCGCGTTCATGCCACCCGAATAATATGATTAATGTTTGTTATTTTGAGAAATAAAAATAATTTAAGAAAAAAATAGTATATTTTTGTAAAAATGGCAACATGATAACACACATCTGTATTTGTGAAAAAGTTGGAAAATTAAATTAAAAAGTGGCGACAGATAACCCACAAGTACCGGATCGAATTGTTAGTTCATATTTTGCATGATTTCCTTCTCTCTAATCATAGACCATTGGAAATATTAATTAACGTTACCAATTTATGCGCAACACGACTTAACAAGAACTCAATAGGTAAGAATAATCGCGTCGATTAGTCGAATGTTACGATGCAGCAGAGAATAGAATACAAAGAAAGAACAAGTCACCTTTTTAATAATTTAGAAATTTTGCACCTTGCCTGTAATAATCCTTGCTCAAATGATTCTCACTGTAAACTCATAGATAGGTATTATACTAAGATTATTCCTGGATGGAATGATTTTATTGCCCCATTGAAGAGGGAATCGAAAGACGCCTATGATTTGTGGTGCTTTCATGGTAGACCCAGATTAGGGACCAGTATACTTAAATATGTGTACAGTAGAACAGCTTAGAAATAGAAAAAACCCAATGTATTTTACTCGATAACCCCCCCTGTACATGTGGTTTGAAAGTTTATTGAATATCATAATGTTTATTCTAAGAGTAAATTCCAGTTTATTTAAACAAATCTTGTTAAAAAACATGAAATACCATTGAAGAAGTTAGAAATAGACCTGTAATTGATTAATTCATTACAGAATGTATTTGCTAGAAAATAATGGAAAATAATATATGTATATATTTTTACATCACGTAGACAAAACAAAAAATCACAAATTCAGACATAGCGTAATATAAATGCCTCTAATTACCACACATTATTTAGCACATAATTATCAAAATCTTTCATAGTCATTGTCGTATTTGATGCAACTCTGTCTAGATAGATTTTCAAGTTAATTGCATAAGTCTCTCCTGGAAGATTCTTGTAGTACTTTTTCAGTTTGAAGATATCTAACGACCTGGGAAGAGATGTCGATGTATCTCTTGCATATCTCACTTCGATGTATATTCTGTCATTTTTCTCTTTGAGTGACAACCTTGCATCATTCACAAAATCATCTACTTCACTTGCTTTGGTGAAAGGTCCACCAAGTTTCTTCAGGGTGTCTAGATCTTTGTTTTTTCTCTTGTCAGCTGCTATGTTTGCTACCTCCTTGTCACTTAATCCTTGCCTCTTAAGTTCTTGTTGCTTTCTGCTCCATTCTACCAACACGTTAGGAAGGGGACCATCTTGCTGTACTAGTTTTACATATACTTTGGCCATACATAGACTTGCCTTCAATCAAGTCAGTGCTTCTTCCTTTTACATGTGCACGGCTGGCCAGAGGTAGCTGTTTTGCACCACGTTGACTGAGTTCATAGTTGATGCTGCCCACTGACCGTTCTGGATGCAAGTTGTTGATTGGTGCTTTCTGTAGTTTCTCCTGATCCATCGATGCTACCTGAAAAGGAATAAAATAGTACTGTACCATGAGGATACAAAAACAGCATCAATTCAACAACAATAGGACATTATAAAATTATGTATTGCACTTACCTGTCGAGGAGCTTCCGCATCACAGTCACCAAACTGGAATATGTCTCCACGCTGCTTCTGCCATCCAGCTGCTAATTTCTTCATCATGATGCTGAGAACATTTGTGACTCTTGGTTTGTAGCAGTTAACGGCTTTCGTGATTGAATTACGGATGTCTTCATTCCACAGAACCGTTTTAAACCTATCAGGTGATATGAAGTTGAATGCAGGCTCGTCAATGTTCAGAAGATCAGATCGATCCGTTTTGCATAAATCATCGTACAGCGTTGGAAATGCAATCATGATCTTAGCATAATCTGTTGTGCTAGCCGATGTCAGACTGATGAATAGTTCAATCAAATGTATTCTAATTAGTGCACCAGCTAGACAAAGGATGCGAATATATTCAAGGTTACTGAATGAGCGCAGGATGCATGCAAGTTGGTTAGTGATGTGTTCATATTTGTTGAGAAAATTAGAAACATCTTCATCCAAGTGGATGTTGAATTCTGAAATTTCTGCTCGTTTTGCTTCAGTCATTCTTTGTGAGCGAACCTGACATTGTTTTTTGAACTCTTCATACAATTTTGTTATCTGGTTGACAATGTTACTGATCGACTTTGTGTATAGGTTGCACCAGATCCAAAGGTTCTGCAAGTTGTAGGCAACTTTCCATGCAGCATCACTAACAGGAAGTTGATTCTTACCAGCTCTGGCTGGCCTCAGCATGAACCTCATCACTTGAATAACATCTTGCTGGAGTGGCAGTACACCTGCCTTAAACTGATATAGCTCAATATATTCCACATCTCCACACCGGCGTGTGGAAGCAGAACGTAACTCTCTCATTTTGATCCTGTTAATTACTGTAAGTCTATTTTAAGATTTCTTTAGCTCCTGTAAATGAGAAAAAATAATTATTAAACAAGCATAAAAAAGTTACAACTAAAATAATCATGTAATATAATATTATATATATATATATATATATATATATATATATATATATATATATATTATATATATATATAATATATATATCATATATAAATATACACGGTGTCCAAAAAAAAACTAAACACGCCGATTTTTTTGGACTCCGTTTTTTAATAAGCTATAATTTTTTTTTATAATTTGAAATGTGAACATAATAGTTAATAATTATAATAATAATGAATAATATTTATAATAATAATTAATAATTATTGAGATATGTTCATATAATTTATCATTTTGGTATAATATAAATGGAGCTTGCAAATTAACGTTTTATTTTCCATAGGTTTGAGTAACCCCTGATGCCGTCATATGATGAAGAAGACAAAATTTTAATAAAAAACTTAAGATTATCTAAAAGATGGGGTGCAAGAAGAATGATGCAAGAGTTTCCTAATAAAGATTGGACACAATCTGGCGTGAACTATCTGATAAAAAAAAATAGATGAAACTGGTTCGGCAGATAGACGTGAAGGAAGCGGGCGTCCTCGTTCCGCAAGGACTGATGAAAATATTCGACAGCTCGAAGCACTCATTCTTAGTCAAGAAAATAATCCTGGTACACATCTCAGCAGTTGTAAGATTTCCCATGAACTTGGAATTTCTCGTGGAAGTGTTTTCAACATTGCTAAAAATGATTTAAATCTTCATTGTTATAAAAAGCAGCGTGTACATAAATTGACACAAGCTAATAAACAGAGACGTAATATGTGTTCACGAGAACTTTTAGAGCGATTTCCAGATGACAGATCGGTATCAAAAATCTGGTTTTCAGATGAGAAGATCTACCATATAACTCCTCCAATAAACAATCAAAATGATAGGGTTTACTCAAGGGCGGATAGAAAAAAAGATGTTAGTCCTGAACGTTTGTTGAAAGAAACGGCAAGAGTTTCTCAAGGTGTGACGGTGGGTGCGTGCGTATCGAAGATGGGCAAATCTCGTTTAGTTTTTATTGCACCTCGAGCCAGGATTAATGCAAACTACTACATTAATCATGTTTTGCCGATTTATCTAGAAGATATGCAAGCCAGATGTGGTAATGATTTCACCTTTCAGCAAGATGGCGCACCAGCACACAGAGCTCGTCAGACAATAGAGTACCTCAGAGCTCAGGAGGTTAGTTTTATCGAGCCCGAAAATTGGCCAGCAAATAGCCCTGACCTTACACCAATAGATTATGGCATATGGGAAGCATATGGGTTATTCTGGGCAGAATATTGAAGATTTAAATGATTTAAGACGGAGACTCATAGATGGTTGGGAAAGAGTTTCACAAAATTATGTAGACAAGTGCGTGGACGAGTGGCGATCGCGTTTGGTTAAGTGTATAGAACAAAATGGTTCCCATATTGAACAATTTTTCAAATAATAATATAAATTTGCATTAAATTTATTGGAATAAGAAATCTTAATTATTATATTCAAACTTATGAGAACGCATACATGTTATTAATTTGCGTGTTTAGTTTTTTTTTGGACACCGTGTATATATATATATATATATATATACAGTAAACTTCCCAAATAACGGCACCCTCGGGGATTTGAGGGTGCCGCTATTACGAATTTTCCGTTGTCTCGGAAGTTTTTTTTAAATGTATTTAATGCGTAAATAAATGGGGATAAATAAGAAATAGAGAGATAATTAATGAATACTACTTTATTAACTGGTAAATGCACAGTACGTAAATAAAGCAAAAAGAACATTTTAAAATTGAAAAAAAAATATTCTAAATTCTCCACCAGGTGCGCTTCATCTGTAGAGGGTGCATTTTCTTCAATTGATTTCTTCAAGAATTTTCGGAGACATTGCGATAGGGGGTGTATTCACTTATAATTTAACGTTATAAATGTAGCACTGAGCGTTCCACGTGTTGTCGGTACAGAATTCACTTTCAAAATAGCGTCGGATGTAAACAAAGTCATGCACAAAAGTGCCGTTATCTCGAGTATTCCGTTATTTTGAGTGCCGTTATTTCGGAAGTAAAAGAACAATTTTATGACCATTATTCGTCCCATGTAAATGTGGAAACCGGACATTCAAATGCGTGTAATACATAAATCTTACTCTGCTCAGGATAGGGCAAGGCATACACGCGTACAGAAAGCCGCATCACCTCCTCCATGATCTCAATATATTGATCTGCCGTAAACCTCCTGTGGATCTCAGTCAGTTCTCCTAGTCCTTGCAGGTGCATCCATCCCCACACATTCACCGTCACGTGCCACTCCGTGCCACTTCGTAAATATTTTGGCGGGCATTTTTCGTGTTGTCCTGTCACCAACACCGAAGACGGCCGTGAGTTGTAGATGGAAACGTCTTCTCGTCAGAGAAGATAACTCTGCTCCAGTATACGAGATCATCATTTATATGCTGGCGAGCAAACGAGAGCCTGGCCTCACGATATCGTTCCTCGATCCTCTCTTTTTTGGCAGGAGTACGGTGGTGATATCCTGCTTCATGCAACCGTCTGACACGCCCATATGTAGTGTCTTCTGGATGGTGACTGCGTTGTTGATAGTATCGTTCTGCACTTCGTTGATTATTCTCCCGTCTTCTTCTGGGATGGTCTTTCTTGGTGCCCCACACTTACGACGATGTAGCAGATTCCCAGCCTCTACCACCTTTGCACCCAGCGTCGAACAGTAGGTTTCAAAATTCCCAGTTCCATGGCTTCCCGCATACTAATTATCCGACCTTGCTGTGCAATTTTATCTTGAGCTGGATTCAGTTTCAGAGTCGGTGTTCGTCATACGGTGTAGAAATATAGTATGAGCATAGATCATGCCAGTAACCATGTCAATAATTTGGTTTGGTCCATCAACGTTATTTCAAAAACATAAGTATAATATTGTATGAGTTTATAAGTATATATACTGTAAATCAGGTTAATTTCGCGGAAGCAAATTTTCGCTCTTTCATATCCTTGGACGAGTTCGCGGCATCATAATTTCGCGGTCAACAGTTGCTAGTTATAATCTTACAGATTAAAATGACTTCATGAATGAAGACATTTATTCTGGACTGTGATTGGTCGAGGTTGAGGTCGTATATCAAGGCACGTTTTACCTCTTGATATGTGGATAAAGTTTCAGCAGCATTCAATGAATCTCTTGATATGTGGATAAAGTTTCAGCAGCATTCAATGAATCTCTCGATAAGATGGATTGTCTCTGCATGGGATAACCTACACAAAATGAGGGAGACCATTCGGAGGGGTTGAGAAATTAGCGGCATTCATGACATTCTTGTTATGCAGTATTAATACATTATAATTTAAAATGTTTTTAGTGCTTTTACTTTACAATTTTTTATTACAATACACTGAATTTACTTTTCAAATAAAGTATTTCAATAATCTTAGTTTTATTTTCTTACTATCTTCCAAAGATTAGTTTAAATTGTCAAATTTTCGGCTGCTGGATATTTTCGCGAAAATTTCCAGCAGGTGAACATTTCGCATTCACAAGTATATAAAAAGTTCTATTGTAGTAGCTGTTCATAAAGATTTGCAGTAATCATAATGGAACCTTATTACTGTACTGTATAAGACTAGTAAACTACATGGAGTTCGACGCTGTTCACAATCATATTAATTGTTTATCTTTATAAACACAGACATTACATTATAATTACCTGTATGTCAATGACTGCACATTCAACTGTCCTTTAGATATATACGTCTGTATTATATATTGTTGGACTCGGTTGTTCCCCCTCCATCCCCCCTTCCCCCAGTTGTGGTACCTTGACTAACACTGTGGCGTTTCCACATGTACGGAGTCGCCTATGAGGCGAAGAACATTATACAGGGTGAGTCAAAAGTCTCCAAACATAGGCAAAATGGTCATGATAAATAAATGATTATTTATTTTTTATTTTTTTGCAGGTGATGTGCTGAGATGCCTTTGTCCCAAGAAGAGCGTATAGAGATCATTCTTCTGGCAGGATCAGGAAGCTGTCGCAAGGTTGCCGAGGATTTTAACAGGAGACACGCCCCCGGCACGCACATCACACACGACACCGTTGCCAAACTCATTGAGAAATTCAAGAAGACTGGAAGTGTTGCAGACCAACCGAGAAGTGGCCGT
>JAJOZX010000045.1:272500-280000 GCA_023014485.1 Bathynomus jamesi | reverse complement strand
GCCGATACTCATTTTGAATGACCTTTGGCCAGAATTTCTGGAAATGCTTGAAAATCTCTATGTTTGGGGATTTTGAGTTATCGTTCGAAAGTATCTCATATGCTTTGCACAAAACAAGCTCATGAATGTGATGTCTGCATGCCAGAAAAAGTATATCCTATTTAAGGTATTGCTCTAGCATAGTGCATGTACCTGACCTTTGTCCAGTGTTGCTGGCAGTGGTATTCCACTCTTCAATTGTTTCAATTACTGCTTTAGCGACCGTCTCTCCAGTGGAATCAGGAAGTTTTGGGACATCAGTAATTTTTCAACACCATTTCCAGAAACCGCGATTGGTAACGATCAACATTTGTCTGATCTTGACTTGTGAGGTCTGGTAACATTTTGCCATCCCAGTGTAAAACAAAAAGGGACATGAGCATTGCCGAAGGAGTTTTTTATTTCCAGCGCACTAGTTTTCCGATATTTGGCTCTAGTCCGATGAATGGCCCTGTGACTAATTATCATGTCATCAACGTCATGTACAAGACTTTATGCTACGGCACTGATAATATGCGATGCACTTCTACTTGTTGTTGATGTTCTGTCCAGTGCAGAGACAACTGCTTTATCAATTACCTGTTTAGTGCCTCGTTTAGGTGCCTTACGAATTGAAACTTCCTTTAGAGCTTTATCAGTATTGTAGGTTGAAGTTGAGGGAAGGAAAATATCTTCATCGCTGCTGGAACTGATGTTACAAACAACAGTTGCGACAGTTTCTTGCATTTCTGAATGAGCTTTCAAACGCTGTGATTCCAATGCTCGTTAGAGATAGGACATATTGATAAGCAATGTCAAATAATGTACTTAGAGATTCGACAAACGTTTGTTCCTTTGAACACCGAGTCTCTGTTTTCCTACTTTTATTTTTTTTCAATAAATTATAATCATCAACAAGTTTATTGATCAGTTTGATAACATAAGGTTTGTGGCTCGTTGCAATTTTTGCCTTGTCCCATATATTCATCAATTCCTCTGTTACTAAATTTATAGACTCCTTACGGGAGCATTTTTCTTCGTGCAAATGGAAAAAATAAACTGACAAAATTTCCATTTTTAGTGGTAGTTTTGTCTTCTTTACTTCGTGTAGAAGACAATTTTTTAACCACTATAAGGATCGAATCATATTCTAAACACCATCTGAAAATCTGAAACAGAAAAACAAATATATATATATGGTTGATACAGAAAAACACAATTATATATATATATATATATGGTTGTATATGTATTAGAGGTCTGCGCGGGCACCTTAACTTGACCCGCACCCGCCCCGGACCCGCAAGTATTTTGAATTGGGGCCCACATCATGCTCGCAATGTGGGTACCCGCGGGCAACCCGCGCAGGCCTCTAATATGTATACACACATGTAAGCCTGTATGTGAGCGTGTGAGAAAAAATAGCATTACCTATCTGCACCGACGTAAGGGTCGCGAGTGACTGAGAATGACAGGTTTAGACTTGAGCTTTTGAAGTTGTTGAGCACCCACTTAATATTCATAAATTGAACAAGATTTTTCCTGAAAAGTTTTGTTTCGATATGTAACCAATTCACATTGTGTGCTAAGCTGTAAGTCAATTTTAAAATTTTGTCATATATACAATGGGCATACTCTGATATATATATATATAAATATATATATTATATATATATATATTATATATATATGTGTATATATATATATAATATATATGTGTGTGTGTGCATATATATATATATATATATATGTTAACCCCTCCGTCTATGGCCTGAGTCGGTTCGGAATCGACGGGGGTTCTAGTTAGGAGGGCAGCAACGGATATTCTTCTATAACACTCTATAATTCTTTTCGTCGCCACTCTGTTAAACTCTTGGCTACAGACTCGCAAGACTGTTATGCCAATATCTTCTATGGTGCTTGGGTTGTCTCTTTCTCTCGCTTTATGGGTCGAGAATTATTAATTCTTCTCTTGCTATAATACTCTGATACTTTCTCTTATACTAAAATTATCGACTTAACTAAGTTCTTCTGAAGAGAGCACGGCTCGAAGGGAAAAATAAAAAGTTTCTCTTACATTTAGTTTACTTCTCAAAATGTACAGGTAATGCTCTGAATTTACAGGGGTAGAGGTTCGACCTCTTTCGACCATGGCTCAGGCCGGAATCTAAAAATATTAAGAAGGTGACTTAATCAAGAAGTCTAATGAAGAAGTGCTGTAATTTTAGAAGTACATGTATAATATAAACCTAAATGTTGGGGGACGACAGTTGAAGGTTAAGTTCCCCCCCTTTTAAACACATGATCAGATGGTTTGAAAAATTTCAACTAAAAATAATTAAAAAAATAAAAATAAAAACTAATCGTATATTTTTGCCGAATCTTCATTTCTGAAGGCGATATCATTTCGTAATAGTACACATAAGTACAAATTAAGTACACGACTGAGTACGTATTAATTTTGGTTCATTACAATTACGATTACAATTATGGATTACTTCATATTCACTTATTGTTTAATTACACTTCTATTAAAGTACATTCTTACATTATAAATTAAATCATTACATTTAATTACAGTTTCATTGAAGTACATTACAAGTTATTAAATTAAAGTATTACAGTTAATTACAATTAAACAGTTACAATAACTTTGTTTTGTTTTTACAATGTTTCATATTAATAGACAATTAAGATGTTAGAAATATAATACAAAGTACATGGGGCACATATGGTTTTGATTTATATACATAATATGTTATAATATGTTATAAATTTGAAATCAGAGCGAGAGGAGGAATTTTTATCTTTGAAGCGTTCACTTATGCATAGTTCGCGAAATTTGATCTTACTAACCATTTATGAATATCGTGCGAGGGGTGAACGTACTTGAAGAAAAATAATTAAAAAACAATACGAGAACGTATTTTGGCGTTTTCGAACGAACGAGAAAAAATGAATATTTAATAAAATTTATATAGGATAATGATCAAGGGGAATTAATGACGGGAAAACGTGACGTACGGATGAATATGGTTGAATAATAATGTTTATACTACATAACACCACAACCTTATTACTAAAGAATTTACCATACATTGAATACGGAAGATGTCCAAATACTAAGAACGTGATTCAGTGTACAAAGTATGGGAAACGTAAAGAGAATAAAGTTATTTTACGACGTCATAGTGTATAAGTCATTATTAGAAAAGATGAATTAGAGAAATACAGTAATGAATAAAGAAGTATAAATCGAAATTCTCTCCAAAACTCTCTTAGGCGATTTTGGTTTCTTATGTAAAAATGGACATTCGAACATAAAAACTATACGAACATAAGTACTGCATGAAGACAATGAATCCATATAATGATGGTGTAGGAATTGTTCATTGTTCACTTTTTACAGTATTTCCCCCCCTAAAATGGTATTAATACAATAATAATACAATTAATACAATACAATGAGAAAATAACATCCTAACAGGGTACCATTAATACAATACAATGAGAAAATAACATCCTAACTACTTCAAGTTAGATGACGAATTTTTCTTTACATTACAAATTTTTATACAGAACAAGTGTTATTATATAATATAAAAAAAATTCAAAGGTTAATACTTTAATTTAGACAAACAATTAAGTTAGACAAACAATGATATGGTTAAAATTTTTTACCAAATTTTATTTTTTTCTGTGGGATAAATTATGTACATAATGAATAGAGTAGATAAAAGGGAAAAATGTAAATCGTACAATCTGTAAGCTAATTTTTATTGACTAGTGTAGGTAAAAAATAGAATTACATAATCGATGATGTATAGACCTGTGGTCTAGTGTATTGTGGGTGTATTAGGTGCAAAGTGTGTATTTTACAATTTCGAGGGACAGATTAGCTGATAGGATTGTTCAAGTAATGAATAAATGCATGAGCAAGATATATTAGAAAGCAAAATGATTAAGACTAAATAGCATAGTTTGCACTTACGTAATGAAATAGTTTTATTGTGAATTCAATGATTTTAGCATAAGGTTTGTATGTATATAGTATATATAGTGTGCATACATGCGTGTGTATGTGTAGGGATTGGAAGGTTTTTGAATGAACAAAGTTTAAAAATAATGTATAATAATTAAGATGGGTTTAGGGTTATAAATCTTTTACGTTTAAGTCAATTATTGTTATTGTTATTATTATTATTATTATTATTATTATAAAATCCTTTAAACTCAAGGTCAATTATTATAAAATTCTAAATTACAGGTAGTATTAATGATGGTGTATGCATATGAGTTTTAATGCAAAAGTGACTGGAGGGACGGAACGTAAATGAATTCGAATGTGTCAAAAGTAATAAAATTCAATTAGGATTATAGATTTTACATAATCAGTTACACTTATAAGGTAATTAAAAAAACGTACTTACTGTATTAGTATGTCAATTTGACTATAATTTTCGTTTGATACCTTACAAATGGTACAATAACAATTTAAGGACAGTTACTCACGATTAATTGAACAAAAGAAAATTAAAATACAAATTAAGAATAGAGATCAATTATGCATTTTAATGAGCTAACATAATTTTATAATATTCTTAAAAATAAAAGTAAATCGAACCATAGATGAATTTCGACCAAGAATAAAAAAGTTATTGAAATGGAAGGAAAGCATTTCGAACAATCTTTTCTTTTAATAATTTCAATTAAATTTTACATTAAAAATTATTTTTATATAATAAAAAAAAATATATTAAAAAGGTTTAATAATTTTTGCATGTTAAGTAGAAAAATTATACTCTTTCGTTAAATGTTGATAGAATTTGAATTATTTGATATTTTGTCTGAAAACTTGTTTGCATATGATAAATACATGTTTTATTGTGTAGAAGTTTTATTAAAATTAAATGACAAAAAGAACAAACAACTGAAATTTAGGGTATGTGCGATCATACGGGGGAATTGAGTGACTAAGCAGGGGGTATAAGTTTGAAATTGACAATACGTCTTTTCGTGAGCACTTTGCTCTTTTTTTTAAAAAAAAAGATTGCTTGTCACACTACTTAGAACAAAAATTAAAAAAAAGTTGAAACAAAACGGAGGGACGGCATGTTCCTCAGCATAGTAATTTAAAAGGAGTCATTGGGACAAGATCGATTAATTAATTATTACACAACTATTATTATCACGTATACATTACAATGATTATCAAAGTCATTACAAACAATTGTAAAAACGGTGTTGTTACAAATAATAAATTACATGACTATATATTTATATACGTAACAATGCATGAAAAAGAAAAGACAAATCGGTCAATTTCCTTCTCACAAACAAAAAAAAAGGTTAACTAAAGACGCAAACCGGTCAATTCTGGTTGAATTTAATTATCTTTTACAACATAAAAAAAGGTTGAATTAAATTCTTAAATTACATTTTCTTAAATTAAATTCTCTTAAATTACAAAGAAGAAGTTGAATTCAATTGACTGCATTGAAATGACTTGGGACTTAAAACTGACTTCGAATATAACTGACTTCGAATATAACTGACTTCGAATATAACTGACTTCGAATATAACTGACTTCGAATATAACTGACTTCGAATATAACTGACTTCGAATATAACGGACTTCGAATATAACGGACTTCGAATATAACGGACTTCGAATATAACGGACTTCGAATATAACGGACTTCGAATATAACTGACTTCGAATATAACTGACTTCGAATATAACTGACTTCGAGTATCCTTATAAATCTCTGGGGTTTGGTTGTCCCTCTTGGATGCAACCAACCGAAACTGAAAACTGATTTGAAATTAACTGAAAATGGAAAATGACTGCACTTGATCTCTATTCAAGTGGTGACGATTAACCTCTGTTTTGGTTGACCCTCTTGGTGCAACCGACTTACTTGAAATGCAATCAAGTATCTCTATAACTTAAACTAACTTGAAATTAACTGAAAATGGAAAATGACTGCACTTGATCTTTATCAAGTGGAGACGATTAACCTCTGTTTTGGTTGACCCTCTTGGTGCAACCTTCTAACTTCAAAAACTGACTTCAAAAAAGGACTTCAAAAAATGACTTCAAAATGACTTCAAGTATCTCTCTAAATCTATAAACTCTCTATAACACTCTCTTTCTTAATTTGCAAGTCAATTCAATTCAGTAATTGAAAAAAATTTGCAAACAAAAAATTAAAAAAATGTAAACAATATTTCATTCTAATGTACGGGAAGGTACATAAAATAAAATTAGTCTATACTGAATATAACAGTGAAAATAACTCTCTTGAAATTAACTCTCTTGAAATTAACTCTCTTGAAATTAACTCTCTTTGAAATTAACTCTCTTGAAATTAGTTACAATAAAAACAAATGTATCACTGGTGTCGGAAGTGTTCACTGTGTTTCTTGTAAATTCTGATTTGATACTCATTATTAACTGTTAATAATACTGACTTTTCAAGTGTTTATAAATTACTTAAAAAAACAAACTGTACTAAACAAAATTTTCTATGGGGAAATCCTTGAGACGTGTCCTGAAGACGTCTTGCTGGCTACTTCTTCTTCGATGAAAACTAGGCGTGGGGAACTTGGAGTCGTGACACACCGGTTCAAGGGTGGATGTTACGAACTAGAAGTCGTGACACGCCGGTCAACTGGTTTTATCCTGATGCAGGGTAATTTCTATCTTGGCCAAAGAGTGGCCTCTTGTTAAAATCTTCTTGTTAAAATCTTCTTGTTAAAATCTTCTTGTTAAAATCTTCTTCTACAAATCTTCTTCTACAAATCTTCTTCTACAAATCTTCTTCTACAAATCTTCTACAAATCTTCTTCTACAAATCTTCTTCTAAAAATCTTTTTCTTATCCTGGTAAAGGGTCGCCAGACTGTTAACCCCTCCGTCTATGGCCCTGAGTCGGTTCGGAATCGACGGGGGTTCTAGTTAGGAGGCAGCAACGGATATTTCTTCTATAACATTCTATAATTCTTTTCGGTCGCCACTCTGTTAAACTCTTGGCTACAGACTCGCCAGACTGCTATGCCAATATCTTCTATGGTGCTTGGGTTGTCTCTTTCTCTCGCTTTATGGGTCGAGAATTATTAATTCTTCTCTTGCTATAATACTCTGATACTTTCTCTTATACTAAAATTATCGACTTAACTAAGTTCTTCTGAAGAGAGCACGTCTCGAAGGGAAAAATAAAAAGTTTCTCTTACATTTAGTTTACTTCTCAAAATGTACAGGTAGTGCTCTGAATTTACAGGGGTAGAGGTTCGACCTCTTTCGACCATGGCTCAGGCCGGAATCTAAAAATATTAAGAAGGCAATGGGCCTCTGCCCCCTCCCCGCAGCAAGGCTGCTAACAAGGGAGTCCTAATGAAGTGCTATGATGAAGTGACTTAATCAAGAAGTCTAATGAAGAAGTGCTGTAATTTTAGAAGTACATGTATAATATAAACCTA
>JAJOZX010000045.1:197500-267500 GCA_023014485.1 Bathynomus jamesi | reverse complement strand
GGCTACATTAAGAGCAAAGTGTACGCCACCAAGCCGCGAGTCCTCCCCACACTAGAAGAACGGATCAGGAATGCGTGTGCTTCTGTTACTCCCGAAATGTTGTCCAATGTCGGCCAAGAATGTAAAACGGTGGCTCGCTTGTTTCGAAAAAGACGGTGCCCACGTTGAGGTGTACCAGTGACTTTCCAGTAGACTTATGAAGCCAAGTTTGATGCCAGCAAAATTCTCATGAATCGTAGATTCAGCAACCAAATTATCATTTGGTTCCTCTTGTAATTGCTATTTTAATAAAATTTTACAAATAATGAGGGACTTTTGAAACACCCTGTATATATATATATATATATATATATATATATATATATATGTATGTATATATAAATATATGTATGTATATATATATATATGTATGTGTATATACAGTATATATGTAGGTGTTAACCCCTCCCTCTATGGCCCTGAGTCGGTTCGGAATCGACGGGGGTTCTAGTTAGGAGGCAGCAACGGATATTTCTTCTATAACATTCTAATTCTTTTCGATCGCCTCTTGTTAAACTCTTGGCTACAGACTCGCCAGACTGTTATGCCAATATCTTCTATGGAGCTTGGGTTGTCTCTTTCTCTCGCTTTATGGGTCGACGATTATTAATTCTTCTCTTGCTATAATACTCTGATACTTTCTCTTGGTACTAAACTTATCGATTTTTCTTTTATAACTTATCGACTTAACTGACTAAGTTCTTCTGAAGAGAGCACGGCTCGAAGGGGAAAATAAAGTTTCTCTTACATTTAGTTTACTTCTCAAAATGTACAGGTAGTGCTCTGAATTTACAGGGGTAGAGGTTCGACCTCTTTCGACCATGGCTCAGGCCGGAATCTAAAAATTAAGGAGGCAAGGGGCCTCTGCCCCCTCATCGCAGCAAGGCTGCTAACAAGGGATGCTCGTAATGAAGTGCCGTAATGAAGTGCAATAATGAAGTGTCGTAATTTTACAAATACATGTAAAATGTTATAATATTTCAGACCAACAAAGACCCTAGGATCCACTCATGGGTGGTCTACCTAACTCTGTTCGCACTCGTGTATTGTGCATGTCCTCCGTGGTGGCGGAGGGGACCTACAATTTTACGTGGGTTCCGAACCACAAAAACATAAGAAATTTATGTAAAAGCCGCCGGTAAATTGGCAACGACCAATTTTTACGAAACTAAATAATTATCAATTTAAAACTAATTAATTATCGATTTAAAACTAAAGATAGAATCTCTGGATCCAGAGGATCAAGTCATAATAGACTACTATCCACAAATGTTACACTCTATATCTATTTATAACGGACATGCAAATATATCAGATCCAAAGAATCCAGTCAATTTCATTACGGTATCCATCAAGTCACGGTCCATATCGATTACGGACCAAGTCAAAATTTACAACCATATACATTACAATATATACACTAACGAGGAAAAGTGTAGGTGTGGCTGTAAAGACTGTACAGTAATGTAGAAATGTGTGTGCACTCATTATGGGTCTCCCATTTAAAGGTGTTTGTGGGGCAAGTGAAGATCATGAGTTTTTCAATACCTCACAGTACTATGGGGGGCACCGCTCGGCAGAGGAATCTCTTTAAATTGGGTGTGTAAGGACAGAGAGTATCCCCTAACCCAAGACGCTGCCTCCCTATATCCCACAACACTTGTGTTGAGCTGTGGGATCTATCCCCAGAAAGCCTTAATTTTACTACCTTAAACTATACCCTTTCTATCAACATATGCGTCTAATCGATTTTGAAACATGTTTATAGACGTGCTACTAATTACTTCTACCGGCAAACTATTCCAGCTATTTACTATTCTATGCGTAAAAAAGTTTTTCGCAACTGCTGTCTCGAACCTTCTACTTGTCAACTTACAACCGTTATTTCTAGTCCTATTATATTGCGATATTTCGAAAAAGCTATCTCTATCTACGTTATCGAACCCATTCATAATTTTGAAAACCTGGATTAGATCACCCCTTAACCTCCTAGTCTCGATTGTTGTCAATTTTAACTCCTTAAGCCTATCTTCGTACGACTTTGACCTAAGAGACGGAATCCTCTTAGTTGCTCGTCTTTGAACTCTTTCTATTTTGTCTATATCTTTGCGCATATGCGGATTCCAAAATTGGACCGCGTACTCCGAATGGGGTCTAACTAATGATTTATAAAGTGGAACTATAATATCGCGCGATTTGTACTCAAAAATTTCGAGCTATAAAACCTAACACTTTGTTCGCCTTAAAGACCGCTGCTGTACTTTGTTTCGCTACTTTTAAATCACCCGTGACTATAACTCCTAAATCTTTTTCCTGCTCTACGCTTGTTAAATCTTTCCCTGACATACTATACGCAAAATTACCGTTACGCGAACCTATATGCAAAATTTTGCACTTATCAACGTTAAATCACATTTGCCATGTGACTGACCAATCAACGATTTTATTCAGATCTTCCTGAATTTTACCTCTATCTTCGTCATTAATCGCCCTACCAGCCAGCTTCGTGTCATCCGCAAACTTTGAAACTGTACTGAATAGGCCGACATCTAAATCGTTAATATATATAAGAAAAAGCAAGGGGCCCAATACAGAACCCTGAGGAACGCCACTCGCTACATTAGCCCAACACGACTCCGCTCCATCAACGACCACCCTCTGTTTCCTGCCTCGCAACCACTCTTCTCGCCAATTTATTACTACACCCCTGATTCCATAAGCCTTAGTTTTTTCAATGAGTCTTTTGTGCTGCACGGTGTCAAACGCTTTTTGAAAATCTAAATACACTACATCAACCGCCCGATGTCTATCGTAAACGTCAACCACGCTTTGGAAAAATTCTAAAAGATTAGTTAAGCAAGATTTGTTTCGCCTAAATCCGTGCTGCTTATTTCTAACTAGCTTATGGAATTCTGTGTTCGACTATACGATCCCTAATTATTGATTCCAGTAGCTTACCTACAACAGACGTTAAACTGATTGGTCTATAATTTCCCGCCGCACCTTTATCGCCTTTCTTAAAGATAGGTGTTACATTTGCTAACTTGAAATTATCTGGTACGCACCCCTCAGAAATAGACGCATTAAAAATCTTTGTTAGCGGCACAACAATGCTATCTTTTAATTCTTTTAATTGTATGGGATATATGGAATCCGGCCACGGTGATTTACGCGTTTTCATTTTATCAATATAGCGCGTTACCTCCTCTTCACTAACCACTATATTATCCAAAATATTACCATTATCAAACGGTATTATGTCCGTGACCGTAGGGATATTTGTTACATCTTCTATAGTAAAAACTGACGTAAAGAATTCGTTTAGCAAGGTAGCCATTTCCTTGTTTTCAGAAACTAGATCTCCGTTTAGATTTTTCAAAGGCCCCAAGACGCTTTTTACTGGATTTCTATTATTGACGTATTGAAAGAATCGCTTGGGGTTTTCTTTACCGTCACGAGCTATGGAGATTTCAAATTCGCGCTTGGACTTTTTTATTACACTTTTCGCTTCACGGCTTAGAGATATGTAGTTGTTTCGTAACCACAAATTGTCTTTATCGCACTTATGTAGCCTATAAGCCCTATCTCTACTCTTTATAATGTCTCCTACTCTAGAAGTAAACCACAAGGGCTTGTTGTTTACTTTCGCACGCTTAATTTTGTACGGTACACATTCCTCATTTATAGTCCTAAATACTGTTTCGAACGATTCCCACATTAGTTTTGCGTTGGAGTTCCCCATCACGTTTTCCCAATTGACGTGTGACAATTTATTTCGAAATTTACTAAAGTCTGCGTGCTGGAAGTTAGGAATTTTCGTCGAGTTAGCTGGTTTCGAGTGACTTACTGAGAGGACAAACTCTACCATATTGTGATCGCTATTGCCCAACGGTTCTATTATTTGAAGATCAGTAATTAGCCTATCATCCGTAGTTATTACTAAATCTAAAATACTGTCCATCCTCGTAGGTTCCCCAACCTTTTGAATAAGAAAGCTATCCTCGAGAAAATTAACTAAACGATTACCTTCCGCCTCTCCCTGCATTGTATCGTAATTTACGTCAGCGCAATTAAAGTCACCCATAACTAAAGCCTGCTCACTACCGATTATTCGCTTTAGTTCACGATATAACGCTTCGTCCGTATCAGTTGTTTGATTAGGGGGCCTATATATAACCGCAACAAGTTTGAAATCGTTCAATTTAAGTTCTGCTATAGTCGAATCTATCGGTTCTGGAATTGTGTGCTTTACTTCTATAACGTTCGCTATATTATCTTTGATATACAACATTACACCGCCTCCTCGCCTACCTATTCTGTTTTTAACAAAAAGCCTATAACCTTTAATTTGATACTCCCCTACAAAGTCACGAGTTTCAGTGCTAAGCCACGATTCATTTATCGCAATTATATCATAGTCTTTACAAGCAATTAAAGAAAAAAGTTCGTTTATTTTATTTCGTAGGCTACGAGCATTTAAGGATAGAACCTTCAAATTCTTTGTAATTGCGACAACTAAATGTTTGGGGGAAGACAGTTGAAGGTTAAGTTCCCCCCTTTTAAACACATGATCAGATGTTTGAAAAATTCCAAATAAAAATAAAAAAATAAAAATAACAAAAACTAATTTGTATTTTTCGTCGAGTCTACATTTATGAAGGCGATATCATTTCGTAATAGTACACATAAGTACAAATTAAGTACACGACTGAGTACGTATTAATTTTGGTTCATTACAATTACGATTACAATTATGGATTACTTCACATTCGCTTATGATTTTCCATTACAGTTCTATTAAAGTACATTCTTACATTATAAATTAAATCATTACATTTAATTACAGTTTCATTGAAGTACATTACAAGTTATTATTAATTAGTTTCATTAAAGTACATTACGTCGTTTACCATTCTTATTGTTTTTATATATTTATATATGGTTATACTATATGGTTATACTATATGGTTATACTATATGATTATGCTATATGGTTATACTAGATGGTTATTAGTACAACACAAGTACATGAGACATGACACACATGATATAACATAACGCATGATAAAGTTATAAATTCGAATCGAGCGAAAGGAGACTTTTTTAATCTTTGAAGCGTTCGATTCTGCCAGTTAGCGGAATTTGATAATAACTTACTAAGCATTCTCGAGTTCAATGCGGGAGGTGATATAATAAAAAAGTAATAATGAAAAAAATAATACGAGAACGTATTTTTGCGTTTTCGAACGAATGCCTAAAGTTTTGCATTTCACGAGCAAAATGAATATTTAATAAAATTGGCATACGATAATGATCAAGATAAGATATGGACGTATGGGGGCAGGGATATGGTCGAATAATAGTTATATTTATACTACATAACATATAAATAATGACTTCTATAGAGTGTACAGTTTTTTATTATGATGATAAAGAATTTTCATACATTGCATACTAGAGATATAATGAAGGGAAATTAATGACGTGAAAATGTGACGTCATAGTTATTGAATTTGTACGTATAGTACAAATCATTATTAGGAAGATTTACATGAACGAATTAGGGACAAAGCGTGGGTATCAATGACTAAGAAGTACAACTGCGGGTTCCAATCCTGTTACATGCAATGTGTATGCATAATCTAGGGTCGAGGGTGAGATGGAAGACAATCATAATTAATTATAATAAATTCTATAACAATGAAAAATGGAAAATAGATACGACTAACCCACAGAAATGGTAGATCATAGGGTTGTGACACAAACAAAAATAGGAAGCTACAAATAAATTTTTTATCCAAAACTCGCTTAGGCAATTTTGGTTTCTTATGTAAAAATGAATATGGATTATTCATTGTTTATTTTTACAGTGTTTCCCCCTCTAAAATGGTATTAATACAATAATATAATACAATTAATACAATACAATAGAATTGAGAAAATAGCATCTAACGAATTCAAATTAGATGATGACATTCTTTTTTACAATACAAGTTTTATACAGAACGAGTTCGGGTAGTTGAGTACAATGCAGAGTATCAAATCTTTAAAATGACACTTGCTTACAAAATGTAAAAAAATTCAAAGATTAATACTTTAATTTAGACAAACAATTAAGCTAGACAAAGAATGATATTGTTAAATTTTTAAAAAAAATTTATTTTCCTGTGGGGAAAATTACATTCATAATGAATAGGTAAAAGGGAAAAATATAAATTTTAAAGTTCATGGATTTTTCAAGGTTACCATGATAGTACAATTGATAAACTAATTTTATTGACTATTGTAGGTAAAAATAGAATTACGTAATGGATGATGTATAGACCTGTGGTCAAATGTATATTTCTGTTTTTTGGGTACAGATTGTAGTGGTTGGTGATACGTTCAAAAGGAGAAAGGGGATTTATAGTTGAATAGTTGAAGTTATACGTCAGTGTGCATATGCATCTATAAATATTGGTAAGAAGCATCTGTAGATGAGTGAGTCGGTACAATAGTATGTAGAATATGAGAGTAATTTGTTCATCCCCTGAAGAACTAGATCATTTGGGGTCATTGGTGGATTAGGATTATATATTTATATATATATATATATACTTTAAGGAACAGATAAAATAAGTTAATAAATGTATGAGCGAGAATTTATATATAGTAAGCAATAATTATGATGTATTATGATGATGATGTTTGCATACGAGTTTTAATGCAAAAGTGACTGGAGGGGACGGAACGTAAATGAATTCGAATATATATCAAAAGTAATAAAATTCAATTAGGATTATAGATTTTACATAATTAATCAGTTACACGTATAAGGTAATTAAAAAAAACGAACTTAGTGGACCTTACAATTAATGAAAGTAAATCTAGCGGTATTAAAAATTAAATTTTGAAGATGGAATTAAATTCGACTAGTAACATTCCTTGCTATATATGAACTATATAACCATTAACATTGACCAGAAGTATCGGTACGATAATTGAATTAAGAAAATTAAGAATGCAAATTAAAAATAGAAATCAATTATGCATTTCAACGAGCTAAACATAATTTTATAATATTTAAAAAAAATAAAAGTAAATCGAGCCATAGATGAATTTCGACCAAGAATAAAAAAGTTATTGAAATGGAAGGAAAGCATTTCGAACAATCTTTTCTTTTAATAATTTCATGTAAATTTTACATTAAAAATTATTTTTATATAATAAAAAAAATATAAAAAAGGTTTAATAATTTTTGCATGTTAAGTGGAAAAATCATACTCTCGTTAAATGTTGATGGAATTTGAAATGTTTGATATTTTAGTCTGAAATTGAAAATTTCGTTTTTTTTTTTTTTTTTTTTAAAGAAGAGAGATTGCTTGTCACATTACTTAGAACAAAAAATTAAAAGAGTTCAACAAACGGAGGGACGGCATGTTCCTCATATACATTACAATAATTACCAAAATCGTTACAACCTTTGTAAAAACGGTTTTGTTACAAATAATAAAATACATAACTATATATTTATATACGCAACAATGGCATGAAAAGAAAAGACAGATAGATCGGTCAATTTCCTTCTTACAAACAAAAAAAAGTTAAACTAAAGACACAAACCGGTCAATTTAGGTTGAATTTAATTCTCTTTTACAACAAAAAAAAAGGTTGAATTAAATTCTTAAATTACATTTTCTTAAATTAAATTCTCTTAAATTACAAAGAAAAAGTTGAATTCAATTGACTACATTGAAAACTGACTTGGGACTCGAAATAAAACTGACTTGGGACTCGAAATAAAAATGACTTGGGACTCGAAATAAAAATAACTTGGGACTCGAAATAAAAATGACTTGGGACTCGAAATAAAAATGACTTGGGACTCGAAATAAAAATGACTTGGGACTCGAAATAAAAATGACTTGGGACTCAAAATAAAAATGATTTGGGACTCGAAATAAAAATGACTTGGAATAAAACTGTCTGACTTGAACTCTATCAAGTATTCTGAAACTAACTTGAACTCTATCAAGTATTTTTGAAACTAACTTGAACTCTATCAAGTGTTCTTGAAACTAACTTGAACTCTATCAAGTATTCTGAAACTAACTTGAACTCTTATCAAGTATTCTGAAACTAACTTGAACTCTTATCAAGTATTCTGAAACTAACTTGAACTCTTATCAAGTATTCTGAAACTGTCTGACTTGAACGCTTGTCAAGTATCTTGAAACTTAAACTGTCTAACTTGAACGCTTGTCAAGTATCTTGAAACTTAAACTGTCTAACTTGAACGCTTGTCAAGTATCTTGAAACTTAAAC
The DNA here is from genome assembly GCA_023014485.1 of Bathynomus jamesi. Taxonomy (NCBI): domain Eukaryota; kingdom Metazoa; phylum Arthropoda; class Malacostraca; order Isopoda; family Cirolanidae; genus Bathynomus; species Bathynomus jamesi. The sequence goes on along the minus strand of JAJOZX010000045.1, from coordinate 259,157 downwards.
TGTCTAACTTGAGCTCTTATCAAGTATTTCTATAAATCTCTGGGGCGGTTGTCCCTTTTGGCGCAACCTTCTGACTTCAAAAACTGACTTCAAAAATGACTTCAAAAAATGACTTCAAAAAATGACTTCAAAACTGACTTCAAAATTACTTCAAGTATCTCTCTAAATCTATAAACTCTCTATAAACACTCTTTCTTAATTTGCAATTCAATTCAATTCAATAATTTGAAAAAATTTGCAAACAAAAATATAAAATGTAAACATTTCACTCTAATGTACGCGAAGGTACTGTACTATTATGTTTGGTACATAAAATAAAATTATTCTATACTGAATATAATAGTGAAAATAACTGAAATTAACTCTCTTGAAATTAACTCTCTTGAAATTAACTCTCTGTTACAATTAACTCTCTGTGACAATTAACTCTCTGTGACAATTAACTCTCTGTGACAATTAACTCTCTGTGACAATTAAATCTGTGACAATTAAATCTGTGACAATTAACTTCTGTGAAAATTACTGTTTCACTAAGAAAAATGTATCACTGGAGTCTGAAGTGTTCACTGTGTTTCTTGTAAATTCTGACTCCATACTAAATATTAACTGTTAATAATACTGACTTTTCAAGTGTTTATAAATTACTTAAAAAGACAACTCTGTACTTAACAAAATTTTCTACGGGCGAAATCCTCAGAGACGTGTCCTGAAGACGTCTTGCTGGCTACTTCTTCTTGGATGAAAACTAGGCGTGGAGAACTTGGAGTCGTGACACACCGGTTCAAGGGTGGATGTTACGAACAAGAAGTCGTGACACGCCGGTCAACTGGTTTTATCCTGATGCAGGGTAATTTCTATCTTGGCCAAAGAGTGGCCTCTTCTTAAAATATTCTTCTCCTTAAAATATTCTTCTTCTTAAAATATTCTTCTTAAAATATTCTTCTTCCTAAAATATTCTTCTTCTTAAAATATTCTTCTTCTTAAAATATTATTCTTCTTAAAATATTCTTCTTCTTATCCTGTCCAAAGGGTCGCCACAATGTTAACCCCTCCGTCTATGGCCTTGAGTCGGTTCGGAATCGACGGGGGTTCTAGTTAGGAGGCAGCAACGGATATTTTTTCTATAACATTCTAATTCTTTTCGGTCGCCTCTTGTTAAACTCTTGGCTACAGACTCGCCAGACTGTTATGCCAATATCTTCTATGGAGCTTGGGTTGTCTCTTTCTCTCGCTTTATGGGTCGACGATTATTAATTCTTTTCTTGCTATAATACTCTGATACTTTCTCTTGGTACTAAACTTATCTATTTTTCTTTTATAACTTATCGACTTAACTGACTAAGTTCTTCTGAAGAGAGCACGGCTCGAAGGGGAAAATAAAAAGTTTCTCTTACATTTAGTTTACTTCTCAAAATGTACAGGTAGTGCTCTGAATTTACAGGGGTAGAGGTTCGACCTCTTTCGACCATGGCTCAGGCCGGAATCTAAAAATTAAGGAGGCAAGGGGCCTCTGCCCCCTCCTCGCAGCAAGGCTGCTAACAAGGGAGGCTCGTAATGAAGTGCCGTAATGAAGTGCAATAATGAAGTGTCGTAATTTTACAAATACATGTATAATATAAACCTAAATGTTTGGAAGAAGACAGTTGAAGGTTAATTTCCCCCCTTTTAAACACATGATCAGATGTTTGAAAAATTCCAAATAAAAATAATAAAAAAAATAAAAATAACAAAAACTAATTTGTATTTTTCGCCGAGTCTACATTTATGAAGGCGATATCATTTCGTAATAGTACACATAAGTACAAATTAAGTACACGACTGAGTACGTATTAATTTTGGTTCATTACAATTACGATTACAATTATGGATAACTTCACATTCGCTTATGATTGTCCATTACAGTTCTATTAAAGTACATTCTTACTTTATAAATTAAATCATTACATTTAATTACAGTTTCTTTGAAGTACATTACAAGTTATTATTAATTACAGTTTCATTAAAGTACATTACGTCGTTTACCATTCTTAGTGTTTTTATATATTTATATATGGTTATAATATATGGTTATACTATATGGTTATACTATATCGTTATACTATATGGTTATACTAGATGGTTATACTAGATGGTTATTAATACAACACAAGTACATGAGACATGACACACATGATATAACATAACGCATGATAAAGTTATAAATTCGAATCGAGCGAAAGGAGACTTTTTTAATCTTTGAAGCGTTCGATTCTGCCAGTTAGCGGAATTTGATAATAACTTACTAAGCATTCTCGAGTTCAATGCGGGAGGTGATATAAAAAAAGTAATAATGAAAAAAATAATACGAGAACGTATTTTTGCGTTTTCGAACGAATGCCTAAAGTTTTGCATTTCATGAGCAAAATGAATATTTAATAAAATTGGCATACGATAGTGATCAAGATAAGATATGGACGTATGGGGGCGGGGATATGATCGAATAATAGTTATATTTATATTACATAACATATAAATAATGACTTCTATTGAGTGTACAGTTTTTATTATGATGATAAAGAATTTTCATACATTGCATACTAGAGATATAATGAAGGGAAATTAATGACGGGAAAATGTGACGTCATAGTTATTGAATTTGTACGTATAGTACAAATCATTATTAGGAAGATTTACATGAACGAATTAGAGACAAAGAGAGGGTATCAATGACTAAGAAGTACAACTGCGGGTTCCAATCCTGTTACATGCAATGTGTATGCATAATCTAGGGTCGAGGGTGAGATGGAAGACAATCATAATTAATTATAATAAATTCTATAACAATGAAAAATGGAAAATAGATACGACTAAACCACAGAAATGGTAGATCATAGGGTTGTGACACAAACAAAAATAGGAAGCTACAAATAAATTTTTTATCCAAAACTCGCTTAGGCAATTTTGGTTTCTAATGTAAAAATGAATATGGATTATTCATTGTTCATTTTTACATATGTATATATATATATGTATATATATATATACATATATATATATATATATGTATAATATATGTATATATATATATATATATGTATATATATATATGTATATGTATATATGTATATATATATGTATATATATATGTATGTATATGTATATATATATGTATGTATATATATGTATATATAATATATGTATATATGTATGTATATATATGTATATGTATGTATGTGTATATGTTAACCCCTCCGTCTGTGGCCCTGAGTCTGTTCGGAATCGACGGGGGTTCTAGTTAGGAGGCTAGCAACGGATGTTTCTTCTTTATACTTTTCTATAATTTTTTTCGGTCGCCTTAAATGGTGGGTCGCCACTCTGTTAAACCCTTGGCTACAGACTCGCCAGACTGTTATGCCAATATCTTCTATGGTGCTTCGGTTGTCTCTTTCTCTCGCTTATGGGTCGAGAATTATTACTTCTTCTCTTGCTATAATGCTCTGATCCTTTCTCGTATACTAAAATTATCGACTTTTCTCTTTTATAACTTGACTTACGTAACTGACTGAGTTACTGAAGAGAGCACGGCTCGAAGGAAAAGATAACAACTTTCTCTTACATTTAGTTTACTTCTAAAAATGTACAGTTAGTTCTCTGAATTTACAAGGGTAGAGGTTCGACCTCTTTCGACCATGGCTCAGGCCGGAATCTAGAAAGTAAGTTAAGGAGGCAAGGGGCCTCTGCCCCCTCCTAATGAGGTGCTAATATGAAGAAGTGCAATGAAGAAGAGCCTTAAATGAAGTGGCGCCTAATTTTACAAGTACATGTATAATATAGCCTAAATGTTTGGGGGAGACAGTCGAAGGTTAAGTTTCCCCCTTTTTTAAACACATCAGATGTTTTTGAATGATTGCAAATAAGAATTTTAAAAATAAAAATAAAAACTAATTTGTATTTTCGCCGAGTCTAATTTATGAAGGCGATATCATTTCGTAATAGTACACAAGTACAAATTAAGTACATGACTGAGTACATATTAATTTTGGTTCATTACAATTACGATTACAATTACCAATTAATTCATATTCACTTGTTGTTTAATTACACTTCCATTTTGAAGTACATTCTTACATGATGAATTAAATCATTACATTTAATTACAGTTTCAATGAAGTACATTACAAGTTATTGTTAATTACAGTTTCAATGTAGTACATTACAAGTTATTGTTAATTACAGTTTCAATGAAGTTCAATACAAGTTATTGTTAATTACTGTTTCATTAAAGTATATTACGTTATATTAAATTAAAGTATTACAGTTAATTACAATTAAACAGTTACTATAACTTTGTTTTGTTTTTACAGTGTTTCATATTAATAGACAATTAAGATGTTAAATATAATACAACGTACATGGCACTTACGATATAATTTATTTACGAAATAATATGCTATAATATGTTATGAATTTGAAGTCAGAGCGAACGGAGGTATTTTATCTTTGAGGCGCTCTATTCTGTCGTAGTGAGTGGAATTCGATCTTACTAAGCATTTTTTTGAGTTCACCTCGGGAGGCCATATAATTAAAAATAAAAATGAAAAAAATAATACGAGAACGTTTTTTCGCGTTCTCGAACGAACGCCCAAAGTTTCGCGCGTCACAAATTGACACGAGTAAACATAGACTGATAAGTTGATAGGGCATAAGTAGACAATAGGTAGATGAATGAATAAGTAATAAAATTAATAAAGGATAGCGGTCAAGAAAGAACATGAATGTAAGAATGAGTATGGTTGAATAATAATGTTTATACTACATAACATATAAATAATGACTTCTATAGAGTGTTTCGTCCTTAGCATGATGTTAAAGAATTTTCATACATTGGATACTAGATATATGATGAAGGGAAAATGTGACGTCATAGTTATTGAATTTTTACGTATAGTACAAATCATTATTAGGAAGATTTACAAGAACAAATTAGAGACAGAGTGGGAAACGTAAAGAGAATAAAGTTATTTTATGACGTCATAGTGTATAAGTCATTATTAGAAAGATGAATTAGAAAAATACAGGAATGAATAAAGACGTACAAATCGAAATTCTATCCAAAACTCGCTTAGGCGATTTTGGTTTCTTATGTAAAAATGGAAATTCGAACATAAAACTATACGAACATAAGTTCTGCATAAAGACAATGAATCCATATAATGATGGTGTACGAATTGTTCATTGTTCACTTTTTACATTGCTCTCCCCTTTTTTTTTTTAAATGATATTTATACAATAATATAATAAAATTAATACAATACAATACAATTGAGAAAATAACATCGTAACTAATTCAAGTTAGGTGACGAATTTTTCTTTACATTACAAGTTTTATACAGAGCAAGTGAGTTATTATATAATATAAACGAATTCAAAGATTAATACTTTAATTTTAGACAACAATTAAGCTAGACAAAGAATGATATTGTTAAATTTTTTTACAAAATTTTTATTTTTCTGTGGGAAAAATTATGTACATAATGAATAGGTAAAAGGGAAAAACGTAAATCGTACAATCTATAAACTAATTTTTTATTGACTAGCGTTGGTAAAAATAGAATTACGTAATGGATGATGTATAGACCTGTGGTCTAGTGTGTATTTTTGTGTACTAGGTATAAAGTGTGTAGTTGATAATTTCGAGAGACAGATTAGCTGAGAGGATTGTTAAATTAACTGAATAAATGCATGAGCGAGAATTTATATATAGTAAGCAAAAATGATTAAGACTAAACAGCATAGTTTGCACTAACGTAATGAAATAGTTTTATTGTGATATTCAATGATTTTAGCATAAGGGCTGTATATATATAGTATATATAATGTGCATACATGCATTTTTATTGACTGTTGTAGGTACAAATCGAATTACGTAGTGGATGATGTATAGACCTGTGGTCAAATGTGTAGGGATTTGGAAGGTTTTTGAATTAACAAAGTTTAAAGATAATGTATAATAATTTAAGATGGGTTTAGGGTTATAAAATCTTTTAAGTTTAAGGGTAGTATTTAAGTATTTAATTAAATCAGTTACACGAATTAAGGTAATAAAAAAGACGTACTTAGAAGACCTTACGAGTAATGACTAACTCTCACGGTTTTAAAATTGAATTTTGACACACAATTAATTTCGACTACTAAAATTCATAGCCATATACTGTAGTAGTATGTCAATTTGACTATAATTTTCGTTTGATACCTTACAAATGGTACAATAACAATTTAAGGACAGTTACTCACGATTAATTGAACAAAATAAAAATAAAAATACAAATTAAAAATATGAATCAATTATGCATTTCAACGAGCTAAATCCAAATTTATAATATTCTAAAAAATAAAAGTAAATCGAGCCATAGATGAGTTTCGACCAAGAATAAAAAAGTTATTGAAATGGAAGGAAGCATTTCGAACAATCTTTTCTTTTAATAATCTCAGGTAAATTTTACATTAAAAATTATTTTTATATAATAAAAAAAATATTAAAAAGGTTTAATAATTTTTTGCATGTTAAGTAGAAAAATTATACTCTTTCGTTGAATGTTGATAGAATTTGAATTATTTGATTTTTTTAATCTGAAAACTTGTTTGCATATAGTAAATACATACTTTTTATTGTGTAGAAGTTTTATTAAAATTAAATGACAAAAAAGAACAAACAACTGAAATTTAGGGTATGTGCGGTCATACGGGTAAATTTCCCGATCGTACAGAGCAGGATAAATTAGGTACATGATCAATTAATTGTTACGCTATTTCTGTCATCATATAATCAAAATAATTACAAAACTCGTTAAAAACTTTTGTAAAAACGGTTTTGGTCGACACAGGGTTCAACTGACTGGGATTGGGGTGTTAAAATAAAAATAAAATAAAAAAATAAAAAAACAAAGTTTGGAGTACTACATTCGGGGGAATTGAGTGACTAAGCGGGGGGTATAAGTTTGAAATTGACAATGTCTTTCGTGAGCACTTTGCTCTTTTTTTTTTTTTTTTTTTTTTTTTAAAGATTGCTTGTCACACTACTTAGAACAAAAATTAAAAAAAATTTGAAACAAAACTGAGGGACGGTATGTTCCTCATATAGTAATTTAAAAGGAGTCATTGGGACAAGATCGATTAATTAATTATTACACAACTATTATTATCACGTATACATTACAATGATTATCAAAGTCATTACAACCTATGTACAAATAATAAATTACATAACTATATATTTATATACGTAACAATGCATGAAACGGGAAAGACAAATCGGTGAATTTCCGTCTTACAAACAAAGAAAAAAGTTAAACTAAAGACGCAAATCGGTCAATTCAGGTTGAATTTAATTCTCTTTTACAACACAAAAAAGGTTGAATTAAATTCTTAACTTACATTTTTCTTAAATTAAATTCTCTTAAATTACAAAGAAAAAGTTGAATTCAATTGACTGCATTGAAAACTAACTTGGGACTTGAAATAAAAATGACTTGGGACTTGAAATAAAATGACTTGGGACTCGAAATAAAAATGACTTGGGACTTAAAAACTAACTTTTTCAAACTAACTTTTTTTTCAAAACTAACTTTTTCAAAAAACTTTTTCAAAACTAACTTTTTCAAAAACTAACTTTTCAAAACTAACTTTTCAAAACTAACTTTTTCAAAACTAACTTTTTCAAAATAACTTTTTCAAAACTAACTTTTTCAAAACTAACTTTTTCAAAACTAACTTTTTCAAAATTAACTTTTTCAAAATTAACTTTTTCAAAATTAACTTTTTCAAACCTAACTTTTTCAAAACTAACTTTTTCAAAACTAACTTTTTCAAAACTAACTTTTTCAAAACTAACTTTTTCAAAACTAACTTTTTCAAAACTAACTTTCAAAACTAACTTTTTCAAAATTAACTTTTTCAAAACTAGCTTCTGTAATCTCTGGGGCGGTTGTCCCTCTTGGATGCAACCTATTGACTTGACCTCTTATCAAGTATTTCTATAAATCTCTGGGGCGGTTGCCCGTCTTGGCGCAACCTTCTGACTTGAAAAACTGACTTGAAAAAATGACTTCAAAAAATGACTTCAAAAAATGACTTCAAAAAATGACTTCAAAAAATGACTTCAAGTATCTTTATAAATCTCTGGGGTTTGGTTGTCCCTTTTGGTTACAACCAACTGAAACTGTCTGAAAACTGAAAATGGAACTTGAAACTGCTTCAAGTAACTCTATAACTCTATAAACTCTTTATAAACTCTCTCTAAACTCTCTCTCTTAATTTGCAAGTCAATTCAATTCAGTAATTGAAAAAAATTTGCAAACAAAATAAAAAAAAGGTAAACAACATTTCACTCGAATGTACGGGAAGGTACATAAAATAAAATTATTCTATACTGATATAATAGTGCAAATAACTGTGACAATTGACTCTGCGACAATTGACTCTGCGACAATTGACTCTGTGACACTTAACTCTGTGACACTTAACTCTGTGACAATTAACTCTGTGACAATTAACTCTGTGACAATTAACTCTCTTTTACAATTAACTCTCTTTTCCAATTACTGTTTCACTAAAAAAAAGTGTATCACTGGTGTCTGAAGTGTTCACTGTGTTTTGTGTTAATTCTGACTTAATATTCATTATTAACTGTTAATAATAGTGACTTTTCAAATGTTTATAAATTACTTAAGAAAACAACATGTACTTAACAAAATTTTCTATGGGGAAAATCCTTGAGACGTGTCCTGAAGACGTCTTGTTGGCTACTTCTTGGATGAAAACTAGGCGTGGAGAACTTGGAGTCGTGACCCACCGGTTCAAGGGTGGATGTTACGAACTAGAAGTCGTGACACGCCGGTCAACTGGTTTTATCCTGATGCAGGGTAATTTCGATCTTGGCCAAAGAGTGGCCTCTTCTTAAAATCTTTCCTTCTTAAAAATCTTCTTGTTAAAAACCTTCCTCTTCTTAAAAATATTCTTCGTAAAATCATCATCTTATCCTGGTAAAGGGTCGCCAGCTGTTAACCCCTCCGTCTATGGCCCTGAGTCGGTTCGGAATCGACGGGGGTTCTAGTTAGGAGGCAAGCAACGGATGTTTCTTCTTTATACTTTTCTATAATTCTTTTCGGTCGCCTTAAATGGTGGGTCGCCACTCTGTTAAACCCTTGGCTACAGACTCGCCAGACTGTTATGCCAATATCTTCTATGGTGCTTGGGTTGTCTCTTTCTCTCGCTTATGGGTCGAGAATTATTACTTCTTCTCTTGCTATAATACTCTGATCCTTTCTCGTATACTAAAATTATCGACTTTTCTCTTTTATAACTTGACTTACGTAACTGACTGAGTTCCTGAAGAGAGCACGGCTCGAAGGAAAAGATAAAAACGTTCTCTTACATTTAGTTTACTTCTAAAAATGTACAGTTAGTTCTCTGAATTTACAAGGGTAGGTTCGACCTCTTTCGACCATGGCTCAGGCCGGAATCTAAAAAGTTAAGTTAAGGAGGCAAGGGGCCTCTGCCCCCTCCTAATGAGGTGCTAATATGAAGAAGTGCAATGAAGAAGAGCCTTAAATGAAGTGGCGCCTAATTTTACAAGTACATGTATAATATAGCCTAAATGTTTGGGGGAGACAGTCGAAGGTTAAGTTTCCCCCCTTTTTTAAACACATCAGATGTTTTTGAATGATTGCAAATAAGAATTTAAAAAAATAAAAATAAAAACTAATTTGTATTTTTCGCCGAGTCTATATTTATGAAGGCGATATCATTTCGTAATAGTACACAAGTACAAATTAAGTACATGACTGAGTACATATTAATTTTGGTTCATTACAATTACGATTACAATTACCAATTAATTCATATTCACTTGTTGTTTAATTACACTTCCATTTTGAAGTACATTCTTACATGATGAATTAAATCATTACATTTAATTACAGTTTCAATGAAGTACATTACAAGTTATTGTTAATTACAGTTTCATTAAAGTATATTACGTTATATTAAATTAAAGTATTACAGTTAATTACAATTAAACAGTTACTATAACTTTGTTTTGTTTTTACAGTGTTTCTTATTAACCCCTTAACTGCGGAGCGCACATATTTGTGCGCTCGGTCATCAACGAGGTATTGCGGAACACACATATATGTGCGCCATGAATTTATCGTGAATAACAGCTTGCGGAAAGCACAAATATGTGTGCTCGTCTATGATTCGTTGATTTTGTTTTAACTCATGACGTCAGTCACACTCTGATTGGTTAAAAAATATCAGTACATAAATTAGAACTGTTGTATTTCAGTTATTGCCAGAAATTGCGTGCGTGTGAAGTGCTTTTTTTTGCCTCCCTTATTTGTGACAATGGCAAAACGTAAACCTCAAAGTGATAGTGATTTGCGATTGTTATTACAACAAGATGATGATGATGATTATAGTTTGCGTCTTTCTGATACAGATAGTGATGATGATTTCAATTCCGATACTGAATCTAATTCTGATCAGAGTGAATCTGAGGATATAGCCAATGGTAATGTGCGCAATCCTTTCCCATTTACGGGTGATAGTGGCCCTAAAATTAGTAATAATATAGAAGCAAATGATGTATTAGGAATTTATGAATGTATAGTTACTGATAAAATAATAAAACTTATTTGTGATGAGACAAATAAATATGCTGAAAAGTGTATTTCAGAAAAGAGAGGGCAACCATTTGGAATTCCTAAACGGAGTAGGCTTCATGACTGGAGTGATGTTTTTGTGCAAGAAATAAGGCTTTTTGAAGGCATATTGCTTTTGATGGGAATTGTACAAAAAACAACTTTACAATCATATTTTTCTAGAAAACCTCTACTAGATACGCCCATATTTTATAGTATTGTGAAAAGGGATAGATTTTTGTTGGTGATGAGGTTTTTGCATTTCTCAGACAGTACTGATTCAAGCAATAAACTGTACAAAATTGATGAGGTATTAGACTTATATAAACAAAGCTTTCAAAAAGCTTATGTCCCTTCTCGTGACATTTCAATTGATGAAAGCTTATTACTATGGAAGGGAAGGTTGAGCTGGAAAATGTATATTCCCCTCAAACGTGCAAGATTTGGAGTGGAATGTTTCATGCTCTGTGAAGCCAAAACAGGCTATATATAAACTTTATTATATATACAGGTAAAGGAACACAGATTCCTATAAATATTGGTGATGTAGATGAAACAAAACAGTCCCATTCAACCAACATAGTCATCTCACTTATGGAAAATATGTTGGATAAAGGGTACTTCCTAGGTCTAGAAAATTTTCTGTATTTTTCTGTATTTAACAAATATATTTTCCTCATATATATAGTCTAAATCAAGTTGAACAATAATAAATGTTGATACATCATCGAAAAAAACTATATAAGCAACACAACAAACAAAATTTCGGTAAACGCCAAATTTACAAAATTTGGGGAAAATGACTCCGCACTGTGCGTTCGTTTTCGTTCGGAGCCTCACGCAGCTAAGGGGTTAATGGACAATTGAGATGTTAAATATAATACAACGTACATGGCACTTACGATATAATTTATTTACGAAATAATATGCTATAATATGTTATGAATTTGAAATCAGAGCGAACGGAGGTATTTTATCTTTGAGGCGCTCTATTCTGTCGTAGTGAGTGGAATTCGATCTTACTAAGCATTTTTTTGAGTTCACCTCGGGAGGCCATATAATTAAAAATAAAAATGAAAAAAATAATACGAGAACGTTTTTTCGCGTTCTCGAACGAACGCCCAAAGTTTCGCGCGTCACAAATTGACACGAGTAAACATAGACTGATAAGTTGATAGGGCATAAGTAGACAATAGGTAGATGAATGAATAAGTAATAAAATTAATAAAGGATAGCGGTCAAGAAAGAACATGAATGTAAGAATGAGTATGGTTGAATAATAATGTTTATACTACATAACATATAAATAATGACTTCTATAGAGTGTTTCGTCCTTAGCATGATGTTAAAGAATTTTCATACATTGGATACTAGATATATGATGAAGGGAAAATGTGACGTCATAGTTATTGAATTTTTACGTATAGTACAAATCATTATTAGGAAGATTTACAAGAACAAATTAGAGACAGAGTGGGAAACGTAAAGAGAATAAAGTTATTTTATGACGTCATAGTGTATAAGTCATTATTAGAAAGATGAATTAGAAAAATACAGGAATGAATAAAGACGTACAAATCGAAATTCTATCCAAAACTCGCTTAGGCGATTTTGGTTTCTTATGTAAAAATGGAAATTCGAACATAAAACTATACGAACATAAGTTCTGCATAAAGACAATGAATCCATATAATGATGGTGTACGAATTGTTCATTGTTCACTTTTTACATTGCTCTCCCCTTTTTTTTTTTAAATGATATTTATACAATAATATAATAAAATTAATACAATACAATACAATTGAGAAAATAACATCGTAACTAATTCAAGTTAGGTGACGAATTTTTCTTTACATTACAAGTTTTATACAGAGCAAGTGAGTTATTATATAATATAAACGAATTCAAAGATTAATACTTTAATTTTAGACAACAATTAAGCTAGACAAAGAATGATATTGTTAAATTTTTTTACAAAATTTTTATTTTTCTGTGGGAAAAATTATGTACATAATGAATAGGTAAAAGGGAAAAACGTAAATCGTACAATCTATAAACTAATTTTTATTGACTAGCGTTGGTAAAAATAGAATTACGTAATGGATGATGTATAGACCTGTGGTCTAGTGTGTATTTTTGTGTACTAGGTATAAAGTGTGTAGTTGATAATTTCGAGAGACAGATTAGCTGAGAGGATTGTTAAATTAACTGAATAAATGCATGAGCGAGAATTTATATATAGTAAGCAAAAATGATTAAGACTAAACAGCATAGTTTGCACTAACGTAATGAAATAGTTTTATTGTGATATTCAATGATTTTAGCATAAGGGCTGTATATATATAGTATATAATGTGCATACATGCATTTTTATTGACTGTTGTAGGTACAAATCGAATTACGTAGTGGATGATGTATAGACCTGTGGTCAAATGTGTAGGGATTTGGAAGGTTTTTGAATTAACAAAGTTTAAAGATAATGTATAATAATTTAAGATGGGTTTAGGGTTATAAAATCTTTTAAGTTTAAGGGTAGTATTTAAGTATTTAATTAAATCAGTTACACGAATTAAGGTAATAAAAAAGACGTACTTAGAAGACCTTACGAGTAATGACTAACTCTCACGGTTTTAAAATTGAATTTTGACACACAATTAATTTCGACTACTAAAATTCATAGCCATATACTGTAGTAGTATGTCAATTTGACTATAATTTTCGTTTGATACCTTACAAATGGTACAATAACAATTTAAGGACAGTTACTCACGATTAATTGAACAAAATAAAAATAAAAATACAAATTAAAAATATGAATCAATTATGCATTTCAACGAGCTAAATCCAAATTTATAATATTCTAAAAAATAAAAGTAAATCGAGCCATAGATGAGTTTCGACCAAGAATAAAAAAGTTATTGAAATGGAAGGAAGCATTTCGAACAATCTTTTCTTTTAATAATCTCAGGTAAATTTTACATTAAAAATTATTTTTATATAATAAAAAAAAATATTAAAAAGGTTTAATAATTTTTTGCATGTTAAGTAGAAAAATTATACTCTTTCGTTGAATGTTGATAGAATTTGAATTATTTGATTTTTTTAATCTGAAAACTTGTTTGCATATAGTAAATACATACTTTTTATTGTGTAGAAGTTTTATTAAAATTAAATGACAAAAAAGAACAAACAACTGAAATTTAGGGTATGTGCGGTCATACGGGTAAATTTCCCGATCGTACAGAGCAGGATAAATTAGGTACATGATCAATTAATTGTTACGCTATTTCTGTCATCATATAATCAAAATAATTACAAAACTCGTTAAAAACTTTTGTAAAAACGGTTTTGGTCGACACTGGGTTCAACTGACTGGGGTTGGGGTGTTAAATAAAAATAAAATAAAAAATAAAAAAACAAAGTTTGGAGTACTACATTCGGGGGAATTGAGTGACTAAGCGGGGGGTATAAGTTTGAAATTGACAATGTCTTTCGTGAGCACTTTGCTCTTTTTTTTTTTTTTTTTTTTTTTTTAAAGATTGCTTGTCACACTACTTAGAACAAAAATTAAAAAAAATTTGAAACAAAACTGAGGGACGGTATGTTCCTCATATAGTAATTTAAAAGGAGTCATTGGGACAAGATCGATTAATTAATTATTACACAACTATTATTATCACGTATACATTACAATGATTATCAAAGTCATTACAACCTATGTACAAATAATAAATTACATAACTATATATTTATATACGTAACAATGCATGAAATGGGAAAGACAAATCGGTGAATTTCCGTCTTACAAACAAAGAAAAAAGTTAAACTAAAGACGCAAATCGGTCAATTCAGGTTGAATTTAATTCTCTTTTACAACACAAAAAAAGGTTGAATTAAATTCTTAACTTACATTTTCTTAAATTAAATTCTCTTAAATTACAAAGAAAAAGTTGAATTCAATTGACTGCATTGAAAACTAACTTGGGACTTGAAATAAAAATGACTTGGGACTTGAAATAAAAATGACTTGGGACTCGAAATAAAAATGACTTGGGACTTAAAAACTAACTTTTTTCAAAACTAACTTTTTTTTCAAAACTAACTTTTTTTCAAAAACTAACTTTTTCAAAACTAACTTTTTCAAAACTAACTTTTTCAAAACTAATTTTCAAAACTAACTTTTTCAAAACTAACTTTTTCAAAATAACTTTTTCAAAACTAACTTTTTCAAAACTAACTTTTTCAAAACTAACTTTTTCAAAATTAACTTTTTCAAAATTAACTTTTTCAAACCTAACTTTTTCAAAACTAACTTTTTCAAAACTAACTTTTTCAAAACTAACTTTTTCAAAACTAACTTTTTCAAAACTAACTTTTTCAAAACTAACTTTTTCAAAACTAACTTTCAAAACTAACTTTTTCAAAATTAACTTTTTCAAAACTAGCTTCTGTAATCTCTGGGGCGGTTGTCCCTCTTGGATGCAACCTATTGACTTGACCTCTTATCAAGTATTTCTATAAATCTCTGGGGCGGTTGCCCGTCTTGGCGCAACCTTCTGACTTGAAAAACTGACTTGAAAAAATGACTTCAAAAAATGACTTCAAAAAATGACAAAAAATGACTTCAAAAAATGACTTCAAGTATCTTTATAAATCTCTGGGGTTTGGTTGTCCCTTTTGGTTACAACCAACTGAAACTGTCTGAAAACAAATGGAACTTGAAACTGCTTCAAGTAACTCTATAACTCTATAAACTCTTTATAAACTCTCTCTAAACTCTCTCTCTTAATTTGCAAGTCAATTCAATTCAGTAATTGAAAAAAATTTGCAAACAAAAAATAAAAAAAAGGTAAACAACATTTCACTCGAATGTACGGGAAGGTACATAAAAAAAATTATTCTATACTGAATATAATAGTGCAAATAACTGTGACAATTGACTCTGCGACAATTGACTCTGCGACAATTGACTCTGTGACACTTAACTCTGTGACACTTAACTCTGTGACAATTAACTCTGTGACAATTAACTCTGTGACAATTAACTCTCTTTTACAATTAACTCTCTTTTCCAATTACTGTTTCACTAAAAAAAAGTGTATCACTGGTGTCTGAAGTGTTCACTGTGTTTTGTGTTAATTCTGACTTAATATTCATTATTAACTGTTAATAATAGTGACTTTTCAAATGTTTATAAATTACTTAAGAAAACAACATGTACTTAACAAAATTTTCTATGGGGAAAATCCTTGAGACGTGTCCTGAAGACGTCTTGTTGGCTACTTCTTGGATGAAAACTAGGCGTGGAGAACTTGGAGTCGTGACCCACCGGTTCAAGGGTGGATGTTACGAACTAGAAGTCGTGACACGCCGGTCAACTGGTTTTATCCTGATGCAGGGTAATTTCGATCTTGGCCAAAGAGTGGCCTCTTCTTAAAATCTTCTTCCTTCTTAAAAATCTTCTTGTTAAAAACCTTCCTCTTCTTAAAAATATTCTTCGTAAAATCATCATCTTATCCTGGTAAAGGGTCGCCAGCTGTTAACCCCTCCGTCTATGGCCCTGAGTCGGTTCGGAATCGACGGGGGTTCTAGTTAGGAGGCAAGCAACGGATGTTTCTTCTTTATACTTTTCTATAATTCTTTTCGGTCGCCTTAAATGGTGGGTCGCCACTCTGTTAAACCCTTGGCTACAGACTCGCCAGACTGTTATGCCAATATCTTCTATGGTGCTTGGGTTGTCTCTTTCTCTCGCTTATGGGTCGAGAATTATTACTTCTTCTCTTGCTATAATACTCTGATCCTTTCTCGTATACTAAAATTATCGACTTTTCTCTTTTATAACTTGACTTACGTAACTGACTGAGTTCCTGAAGAGAGCACGGCTCGAAGGAAAAGATAAAAACGTTCTCTTACATTTAGTTTACTTCTAAAAATGTACAGTTAGTTCTCTGAATTTACAAGGGTAGAGGTTCGACCTCTTTCGACCATGGCTCAGGCCGGAATCTAAAAAGTTAAGTTAAGGAGGCAAGGGGCCTCTGCCCCCTCCTAATGAGGTGCTAATATGAAGAAGTGCAATGAAGAAGAGCCTTAAATGAAGTGGCGCCTAATTTTACAAGTACATGTATAATATAGCCTAAATGTTTGGGGGAGACAGTCGAAGGTTAAGTTTCCCCCCTTTTTTAAACACATCAGATGTTTTTGAATGATTGCAAATAAGAATTTAAAAAAATAAAAATAAAAACTAATTTGTATTTTTCGCCGAGTCTATATTTATGAAGGCGATATCATTTCGTAATAGTACACAAGTACAAATTAAGTACATGACTGAGTACATATTAATTTTGGTTCATTACAATTACGATTACAATTACCAATTAATTCATATTCACTTGTTGTTTAATTACACTTCCATTTTGAAGTACATTCTTACATGATGAATTAAATCATTACATTTAATTACAGTTTCAATGAAGTACATTACAAGTTATTGTTAATTACAGTTTCATTAAAGTATATTACGTTATATTAAATTAAAGTATTACAGTTAATTACAATTAAACAGTTACTATAACTTTGTTTTGTTTTTACAGTGTTTCTTATTAACCCCTTAACTGCGGAGCGCACATATTTGTGCGCTCGGTCATCAACGAGGTATTGCGGAACACACATATATGTGCGCCATGAATTTATCGTGAATAACAGCTTGCGGAAAGCACAAATATGTGTGCTCGTCTATGATTCGTTGATTTTGTTTTAACTCATGACGTCAGTCACACTCTGATTGGTTAAAAAATATCAGTACATAAATTAGAACTGTTGTATTTCAGTTATTGCCAGAAATTGCGTGCGTGTGAAGTGCTTTTTTTTGCCTCCCTTATTTGTGACAATGGCAAAACGTAAACCTCAAAGTGATAGTGATTTGCGATTGTTATTACAACAAGATGATGATGATGATTATAGTTTGCGTCTTTCTGATACAGATAGTGATGATGATTTCAATTCCGATACTGAATCTAATTCTGATCAGAGTGAATCTGAGGATATAGCCAATGGTAATGTGCGCAATCCTTTCCCATTTACGGGTGATAGTGGCCCTAAAATTAGTAATAATATAGAAGCAAATGATGTATTAGGAATTTATGAATGTATAGTTACTGATAAAATAATAAAACTTATTTGTGATGAGACAAATAAATATGCTGAAAAGTGTATTTCAGAAAAGAGAGGGCAACCATTTGGAATTCCTAAACGGAGTAGGCTTCATGACTGGAGTGATGTTTTTGTGCAAGAAATAAGGCTTTTTGAAGGCATATTGCTTTTGATGGGAATTGTACAAAAAACAACTTTACAATCATATTTTTCTAGAAAACCTCTACTAGATACGCCCATATTTTATAGTATTGTGAAAAGGGATAGATTTTTGTTGGTGATGAGGTTTTTGCATTTCTCAGACAGTACTGATTCAAGCAATAAACTGTACAAAATTGATGAGGTATTAGACTTATATAAACAAAGCTTTCAAAAAGCTTATGTCCCTTCTCGTGACATTTCAATTGATGAAAGCTTATTACTATGGAAGGGAAGGTTGAGCTGGAAAATGTATATTCCCTCAAACGTGCAAGATTTGGAGTGGAATGTTTCATGCTCTGTGAAGCCAAAACAGGCTATATATATAACTTTATTATATATACAGGTAAAGGAACACAGATTCCTATAAATATTGGTGATGTAGATGAAACAAAACAGTCCCATTCAACCAACATAGTCATCTCACTTATGGAAAATATGTTGGATAAAGGGTACTTCCTAGGTCTAGAAAATTTTCTGTATTTTTCTGTATTTAACAAATATATTTTCCTCATATATATAGTCTAAATCAAGTTGAACAATAATAAATGTTGATACATCATCGAAAAAAACTATATAAGCAACACAACAAACAAAATTTCGGTAAACGCCAAATTTACAAAATTTGGGGAAAATGACTCCGCACTGTGCGTTCGTTTTCGTTCGGAGCCTCACGCAGCTAAGGGGTTAATGGACAATTGAGATGTTAAATATAATACAACGTACATGGCACTTACGATATAATTTATTTACGAAATAATATGCTATAATATGTTATGAATTTGAAATCAGAGCGAACGGAGGTATTTTATCTTTGAGGCGCTCTATTCTGTCGTAGTGAGTGGAATTCGATCTTACTAAGCATTTTTTTGAGTTCACCTCGGGAGGCCATATAATTAAAAATAAAAATGAAAAAAATAATACGAGAACGTTTTTTCGCGTTCTCGAACGAACGCCCAAAGTTTCGCGCGTCACAAATTGACACGAGTAAACATAGACTGATAAGTTGATAGGGCATAAGTAGACAATAGGTAGATGAATGAATAAGTAATAAAATTAATAAAGGATAGCGGTCAAGAAAGAACATGAATGTAAGAATGAGTATGGTTGAATAATAATGTTTATACTACATAACATATAAATAATGACTTCTATAGAGTGTTTCGTCCTTAGCATGATGTTAAAGAATTTTCATACATTGGATACTAGATATATGATGAAGGGAAAATGTGACGTCATAGTTATTGAATTTTTACGTATAGTACAAATCATTATTAGGAAGATTTACAAGAACAAATTAGAGACAGAGTGGGAAACGTAAAGAGAATAAAGTTATTTTATGACGTCATAGTGTATAAGTCATTATTAGAAAGATGAATTAGAAAAATACAGGAATGAATAAAGACGTACAAATCGAAATTCTATCCAAAACTCGCTTAGGCGATTTTGGTTTCTTATGTAAAAATGGAAATTCGAACATAAAACTATACGAACATAAGTTCTGCATAAAGACAATGAATCCATATAATGATGGTGTACGAATTGTTCATTGTTCACTTTTTACATTGCTCTCCCCTTTTTTTTTTTAAATGATATTTATACAATAATATAATAAAATTAATACAATACAATACAATTGAGAAAATAACATCGTAACTAATTCAAGTTAGGTGACGAATTTTTCTTTACATTACAAGTTTTATACAGAGCAAGTGAGTTATTATATAATATAAACGAATTCAAAGATTAATACTTTAATTTTAGACAACAATTAAGCTAGACAAAGAATGATATTGTTAAATTTTTTTACAAAATTTTTATTTTTCTGTGGGAAAAATTATGTACATAATGAATAGGTAAAAGGGAAAAACGTAAATCGTACAATCTATAAACTAATTTTTATTGACTAGCGTTGGTAAAAATAGAATTACGTAATGGATGATGTATAGACCTGTGGTCTAGTGTGTATTTTTTGTACTAGGTATAAAGTGTGTAGTTGATAATTTCGAGAGACAGATTAGCTGAGAGGATTGTTAAATTAACTGAATAAATGCATGAGCGAGAATTTATATATAGTAAGCAAAAATGATTAAGACTAAACAGCATAGTTTGCACTAACGTAATGAAATAGTTTTATTGTGATATTCAATGATTTTAGCATAAGGGCTGTATATATATAGTATATAATGTGCATACATGCATTTTTATTGACTGTTGTAGGTACAAATCGAATTACGTAGTGGATGATGTATAGACCTGTGGTCAAATGTGTAGGGATTTGGAAGGTTTTTGAATTAACAAAGTTTAAAGATAATGTATAATAATTTAAGATGGGTTTAGGGTTATAAAATCTTTTAAGTTTAAGGGTAGTATTTAAGTATTTAATTAAATCAGTTACACGAATTAAGGTAATAAAAAAGACGTACTTAGAAGACCTTACGAGTAATGACTAACTCTCACGGTTTTAAATTGAATTTTGACACACAATTAATTTCGACTACTAAAATTCATAGCCATATACTGTAGTAGTATGTCAATTTGACTATAATTTTCGTTTGATACCTTACAAATGGTACAATAACAATTTAAGGACAGTTACTCACGATTAATTGAACAAAATAAAAATAAAAATACAAATTAAAAATATGAATCAATTATGCATTTCAACGAGCTAAATCCAAATTTATAATATTCTAAAAAATAAAAGTAAATCGAGCCATAGATGAGTTTCGACCAAGAATAAAAAAGTTATTGAAATGGAAGGAAGCATTTCGAACAATCTTTTCTTTTAATAATCTCAGGTAAATTTTACATTAAAAATTATTTTTATATAATAAAAAAAAATATTAAAAAGGTTTAATAATTTTTTGCATGTTAAGTAGAAAAATTATACTCTTTCGTTGAATGTTGATAGAATTTGAATTATTTGATTTTTTTAATCTGAAAACTTGTTTGCATATAGTAAATACATACTTTTTATTGTGTAGAAGTTTTATTAAAATTAAATGACAAAAAAGAACAAACAACTGAAATTTAGGGTATGTGCGGTCATACGGGTAAATTTCCCGATCGTACAGAGCAGGATAAATTAGGTACATGATCAATTAATTGTTACGCTATTTCTGTCATCATATAATCAAAATAATTACAAAACTCGTTAAAAACTTTTGTAAAAACGGTTTTGGTCGACACTGGGTTCAACTGACTGGGGTTGGGGTGTTAAAATAAAAATAAAATAAAAAAATAAAAAAACAAAGTTTGGAGTACTACATTCGGGGGAATTGAGTGACTAAGCGGGGGGTATAAGTTTGAAATTGACAATGTCTTTCGTGAGCACTTTGCTCTTTTTTTTTTTTTTTTTTTTTTTTTAAAGATTGCTTGTCACACTACTTAGAACAAAAATTAAAAAAAATTTGAAACAAAACTGAGGGACGGTATGTTCCTCATATAGTAATTTAAAAGGAGTCATTGGGACAAGATCGATTAATTAATTATTACACAACTATTATTATCACGTATACATTACAATGATTATCAAAGTCATTACAACCTATGTACAAATAATAAATTACATAACTATATATTTATATACGTAACAATGCATGAAATGGAAAGACAAATCGGTGAATTTCCGTCTTACAAACAAAGAAAAAAGTTAAACTAAAGACGCAAATCGGTCAATTCAGGTTGAATTTAATTCTCTTTTACAACACAAAAAAAGGTTGAATTAAATTCTTAACTTACATTTTTCTTAAATTAAATTCTCTTAAATTACAAAGAAAAAGTTGAATTCAATTGACTGCATTGAAAACTAACTTGGGACTTGAAATAAAAATGACTTGGGACTTGAAATAAAAATGACTTGGGACTCGAAATAAAAATGACTTGGGACTTAAAAACTAACTTTTTTCAAAACTAACTTTTTTTCAAAACTAACTTTTTTTCAAAACTAACTTTTTCAAAACTAACTTTTTCAAAACTAACTTTTTCAAAACTAACTTTTTCAAAACTAACTTTTTCAAAACTAACTTTTCAAAACTAACTTTTTCAAAACTAACTTTTTCAAAACTAACTTTTTCAAAACTAACTTTCAAAACTAACTTTTTCAAAATTAACTTTTTCAAAACTAGCTTCTGTAATCTCTGGGGCGGTTGTCCCTCTTGGATGCAACCTATTGACTTGACCTCTTATCAAGTATTTCTATAAATCTCTGGGGCGGTTGCCCGTCTTGGCGCAACCTTCTGACTTGAAAAACTGACTTCAAAAAATGACTTCAAAAAATGACTTCAAAAAATGACTTCAAAAAATGACTTCAAGTATCTTTATAAATCTCTGGGGTTTGGTTGTCCCTTTTGGTTACAACCAACTGAAACTGTCTGAAAACTGAAAATGGAACTTGAAACTGCTTCAAGTAACTCTATAACTCTATAAACTCTTTATAAACTCTCTCTAAACTCTCTCTCTTAATTTGCAAGTCAATTCAATTCAGTAATTGAAAAAAATTTGCAAACAAAAAATAAAAAAAAGGTAAACAACATTTCACTCGAATGTACGGGAAGGTACATAAAATAAAATTATTCTATACTGAATATAATAGTGCAAATAACTGTGACAATTGACTCTGCGACAATTGACTCTGCGACAATTGACTCTGTGACACTTAACTCTGTGACACTTAACTCTGTGACAATTAACTCTGTGACAATTAACTCTGTGACAATTAACTCTCTTTTACAATTAACTCATTTTTCCAATTACTGTTTCACTAAAAAAAAGTGTATCACTGGTGTCTGAAGTGTTCACTGTGTTTTGTGTTAATTCTGACTTAATATTCATTATTAACTGTTAATAATAGTGACTTTTCAAATGTTTATAAATTACTTAAGAAAACAACATGTACTTAACAAAATTTTCTATGGGGAAAATCCTTGAGACGTGTCCTGAAGACGTCTTGTTGGCTACTTCTTGGATGAAAACTAGGCGTGGAGAACTTGGAGTCGTGACCCACCGGTTCAAGGGTGGATGTTACGAACTAGAAGTCGTGACACGCCGGTCAACTGGTTTTATCCTGATGCAGGGTAATTTCGATCTTGGCCAAAGAGTGGCCTCTTCTTAAAATCTTCTTCCTTCTTAAAAATCTTCTTGTTAAAAACCTTCCTCTTCTTAAAAATATTCTTCGTAAAATCATCATCTTATCCTGGTAAAGGGTCGCCAGCTGTTAACCCCTCCGTCTATGGCCCTGAGTCGGTTCGGAATCGACGGGGGTTCTAGTTAGGAGGCAAGCAACGGATGTTTCTTCTTTATACTTTTCTATAATTCTTTTCGGTCGCCTTAAATGGTGGGTCGCCACTCTGTTAAACCCTTGGCTACAGACTCGCCAGACTGTTATGCCAATATCTTCTATGGTGCTTGGGTTGTCTCTTTCTCTCGCTTATGGGTCGAGAATTATTACTTCTTCTCTTGCTATAATACTCTGATCCTTTCTCGTATACTAAAATTATCGACTTTTCTCTTTTATAACTTGACTTACGTAACTGACTGAGTTCCTGAAGAGAGCACGGCTCGAAGGAAAAGATAAAAACGTTCTCTTACATTTAGTTTACTTCTAAAAATGTACAGTTAGTTCTCTGAATTTACAAGGGTAGAGGTTCGACCTCTTTCGACCATGGCTCAGGCCGGAATCTAAAAAGTTAAGTTAAGGAGGCAAGGGGCCTCTGCCCCCTCCTAATGAGGTGCTAATATGAAGAAGTGCAATGAAGAAGAGCCTTAAATGAAGTGGCGCCTAATTTTACAAGTACATGTATAATATAGCCTAAATGTTTGGGGAGACAGTCGAAGGTTAAGTTTCCCCCCTTTTTTAAACACATCAGATGTTTTTGAATGATTGCAAATAAGAATTTAAAAAAATAAAAATAAAAACTAATTTGTATTTTTCGCCGAGTCTATATTTATGAAGGCGATATCATTTCGTAATAGTACACAAGTACAAATTAAGTACATGACTGAGTACATATTAATTTTGGTTCATTACAATTACGATTACAATTACCAATTAATTCATATTCACTTGTTGTTTAATTACACTTCCATTTTGAAGTACATTCTTACATGATGAATTAAATCATTACATTTAATTACAGTTTCAATGAAGTACATTACAAGTTATTGTTAATTACAGTTTCATTAAAGTATATTACGTTATATTAAATTAAAGTATTACAGTTAATTACAATTAAACAGTTACTATAACTTTGTTTTGTTTTTACAGTGTTTCTTATTAACCCCTTAACTGCGGAGCGCACATATTTGTGCGCTCGGTCATCAACGAGGTATTGCGGAACACACATATATGTGCGCCATGAATTTATCGTGAATAACAGCTTGCGGAAAGCACAAATATGTGTGCTCGTCTATGATTCGTTGATTTGTTTTAACTCATGACGTCAGTCACACTCTGATTGGTTAAAAAATATCAGTACATAAATTAGAACTGTTGTATTTCAGTTATTGCCAGAAATTGCGTGCGTGTGAAGTGCTTTTTTTTGCCTCCCTTATTTGTGACAATGGCAAAACGTAAACCTCAAAGTGATAGTGATTTGCGATTGTTATTACAACAAGATGATGATGATGATTATAGTTTGCGTCTTTCTGATACAGATAGTGATGATGATTTCAATTCCGATACTGAATCTAATTCTGATCAGAGTGAATCTGAGGATATAGCCAATGGTAATGTGCGCAATCCTTTCCCATTTACGGGTGATAGTGGCCCTAAAATTAGTAATAATATAGAAGCAAATGATGTATTAGGAATTTATGAATGTATAGTTACTGATAAAATATAAAACTTATTTGTGATGAGACAAATAAATATGCTGAAAAGTGTATTTCAGAAAAGAGAGGGCAACCATTTGGAATTCCTAAACGGAGTAGGCTTCATGACTGGAGTGATGTTTTTGTGCAAGAAATAAGGCTTTTTGAAGGCATATTGCTTTTGATGGGAATTGTACAAAAACAACTTTACAATCATATTTTTCTAGAAAACCTCTACTAGATACGCCCATATTTTATAGTATTGTGAAAAGGGATAGATTTTTGTTGGTGATGAGGTTTTTGCATTTCTCAGACAGTACTGATTCAAGCAATAAACTGTACAAAATTGATGAGGTATTAGACTTATATAAACAAAGCTTTCAAAAAGCTTATGTCCCTTCTCGTGACATTTCAATTGATGAAAGCTTATTACTATGGAAGGGAAGGTTGAGCTGGAAAATGTATATTCCCCTCAAACGTGCAAGATTTGGAGTGGAATGTTTCATGCTCTGTGAAGCCAAAACAGGCTATATATAAACTTTATTATATATACAGGTAAAGGAACACAGATTCCTATAAATATTGGTGATGTAGATGAAACAAAACAGTCCCATTCAACCAACATAGTCATCTCACTTATGGAAAATATGTTGGATAAAGGGTACTTCCTAGGTCTAGAAAATTTTCTGTATTTTTCTGTATTTAACAAATATATTTTCCTCATATATATAGTCTAAATCAAGTTGAACAATAATAAATGTTGATACATCATCGAAAAAAACTATATAAGCAACACAACAAACAAATTTCGGTAAACGCCAAATTTACAAAATTTGGGGAAAATGACTCCGCACTGTGCGTTCGTTTTCGTTCGGAGCCTCACGCAGCTAAGGGGTTAATGGACAATTGAGATGTTAAATATAATACAACGTACATGGCACTTACGATATAATTTATTTACGAAATAATATGCTATAATATGTTATGAATTTGAAATCAGAGCGAACGGAGGTATTTTCTCTTTGAGGCGCTCTATTCTGTCGTAGTGAGTGGAATTCGATCTTACTAAGCATTTTTTTGAGTTCACCTCGGAGGCCATATAATTAAAAAAAAAATGAAAAAATAATACGAGAACGTTTTTTCGCGTTCTCGAACGAACGCCCAAAGTTTCGCGCGTCACAAATTGACACGAGTAAACATAGACTGATAAGTTGATAGGGCATAAGTAGACAATAGGTAGATGAATGAATAAGTAATAAAATTAATAAAGGATAGCGGTCAAGAAAGAACATGAATGTAAGAATGAGTATGGTTGAATAATAATGTTTATACTACATAACATATAAATAATGACTTCTATAGAGTGTTTCGTCCTTAGCATGATGTTAAAGAATTTTCATACATTGGATACTAGATATATGATGAAGGGAAAATGTGACGTCATAGTTATTGAATTTTTACGTATAGTACAAATCATTATTAGGAAGATTTACAAGAACAAATTAGAGACAGAGTGGGAAACGTAAAGAGAATAAAGTTATTTTATGACGTCATAGTGTATAAGTCATTATTAGAAAGATGAATTAGAAAAATACAGGAATGAATAAAGACGTACAAATCGAAATTCTATCCAAAACTCGCTTAGGCGATTTTGGTTTCTTATGTAAAAATGGAAATTCGAACATAAAACTATACGAACATAAGTTCTGCATAAAGACAATGAATCCATATAATGATGGTGTACGAATTGTTCATTGTTCACTTTTTACATTGCTCTCCCCTTTTTTTTTTTAAATGATATTTATACAATAATATAATAAAATTAATACAATACAATACAATTGAGAAAATAACATCGTAACTAATTCAAGTTAGGTGACGAATTTTTCTTTACATTACAAGTTTTATACAGAGCAAGTGAGTTATATAATATAAACGAATTCAAAGATTAATACTTTAATTTTAGACAACAATTAAGCTAGACAAAGAATGATATTGTTAAATTTTTTTACAAAATTTTTATTTTTCTGTGGGAAAAATTATGTACATAATGAATAGGTAAAAGGGAAAAACGTAAATCGTACAATCTATAAACTAATTTTTATTGACTAGCGTTGGTAAAAATAGAATTACGTAATGGATGATGTATAGACCTGTGGTCTAGTGTGTATTTTTGTGTACTAGGTATAAAGTGTGTAGTTGATAATTTCGAGAGACAGATTAGCTGAGAGGATTGTTAAATTAACTGAATAAATGCATGAGCGAGAATTTATATATAGTAAGCAAAAATGATTAAGACTAAACAGCATAGTTTGCACTAACGTAATGAAATAGTTTTATTGTGATATTCAATGATTTTAGCATAAGGGCTGTATATATAGTATATATAATGTGCATACATGCATTTTTATTGACTGTTGTAGGTACAAATCGAATTACGTAGTGGGATGTATAGACCTGTGGTCAAATGTGTAGGGATTTGGAAGGTTTTTGAATTAACAAAGTTTAAAGATAATGTATAATAATTTAAGATGGGTTTAGGGTTATAAAATCTTTTAAGTTTAAGGGTAGTATTTAAGTATTTAATTAAATCAGTTACACGAATTAAGGTAATAAAAAAGACGTACTTAGAAGACCTTACGAGTAATGACTAACTCTCACGGTTTTAAAATTGAATTTTGACACACAATTAATTTCGACTACTAAAATTCATAGCCATATACTGTAGTAGTATGTCAATTTGACTATAATTTTCGTTTGATACCTTACAAATGGTACAATAACAATTTAAGGACAGTTACTCACGATTAATTGAACAAAATAAAAATAAAAATACAAATTAAAAATATGAATCAATTATGCATTTCAACGAGCTAAATCCAAATTTATAATATTCTAAAAAATAAAAGTAAATCGAGCCATAGATGAGTTTCGACCAAGAATAAAAAAGTTATTGAAATGGAAGGAAGCATTTCGAACAATCTTTTCTTTTAATAATCTCAGGTAAATTTTACATTAAAAATTATTTTTATATAATAAAAAAAAAATAAAAAGGTTTAATAATTTTTTGCATGTTAAGTAGAAAAATTATACTCTTTCGTTGAATGTTGATAGAATTTGAATTATTTGATTTTTTTAATCTGAAAACTTGTTTGCATATAGTAAATACATACTTTTTATTGTGTAGAAGTTTTATTAAAATTAAATGACAAAAAAGAACAAACAACTGAAATTTAGGGTATGTGCGGTCATACGGGTAAATTTCCCGATCGTACAGAGCAGGATAAATTAGGTACATGATCAATTAATTGTTACGCTATTTCTGTCATCATATAATCAAAATAATTACAAAACTCGTTAAAAACTTTTGTAAAAACGGTTTTGGTCGACACTGGGTTCAACTGACTGGGGTTGGGGTGTTAAAATAAAAAAATAAAAAAATAAAAAAACAAAGTTTGGAGTACTACATTCGGGGGAATTGAGTGACTAAGCGGGGGGTATAAGTTTGAAATTGACAATGTCTTTCGTGAGCACTTTGCTCTTTTTTTTTTTTTTTTTTTTTTTTAAAGATTGCTTGTCACACTACTTAGAACAAAATTGTCACACTATATTAAAAATTTTAAACTGAGGGACGGTAGTTATAGTATTTAAAAGGAGTCATTGGGACAAGATCGATTAATTAATTATTACACAACTATTATTATCACGTATACATTACAATGATTATCAAAGTCATTACAACCTATGTACAAATAATAAATTACATAACTATATATTTATATACGTAACAATGCATGAAATGTGAAAGACAAATCGGTGAATTTCCGTCTTACAAACAAAGAAAAAAAGTTAAAACTAAAGACGCAAATCGGTCAATTCAGGTTGAATTTAATTCTCTTTTACAACACAAAAAAGGTTGAATTAAATTCTTAACTTACATTTTTCTTAAATTAAATTCTCTTAAATTACAAAGAAAAAGTTGAATTCAATTGACTGCATTGAAAACTAACTTGGGACTTGAAATAAAAATGACTTGGGACTTGAAATAAAAATGACTTGGGACTCGAAATAAAAATGACTTGGGACTTAAAAACTAACTTTTTCAAAACTAACTTTTTTTTCAAAACTAACTTTTTCAAAACTAACTTTTTCAAAATAACTTTTTCAAAACTAACTTTTTCAAACTAACTTTTTCAAACTAACTTTTTCAAAATTAACTTTTTCACATTAACTTTTTCAAAATTAACTTTTTCAAACCTAACTTTTTCAAAACTACTTTTTCAAACTAACTTTTTCAAACTAACTTTTTCAAAACTACTTTTTCAAAACTAACTTTTTCAAACTAACTTTCAACTAACTTTTTCAAATTAACTTTTTCAACTAGCTTCTGTAATCTCTGGGGCGTTTGTCCCTCTTGGATGCAACCTATTGACTTGACCTCTTATCAAGTATTTCTATAAATCTCTGGGGCGGTTGCCCGTCTTGGCGCAACCTTCTGACTTGAAAAACTGACTTGAAAAAATGACTTCAAAAAATGACTTCAAAAATGACTTCAAAAATGACTTCAAAAAATGACTTCAGTATCTTTATAAATCTCTGGGGTTTTGGTTGTCCCTTTTGGTTACAACCAACTGAAACTGTCTGAAAACTGAAAATGGAACTTGAAACTGCTTCAAGTAACTCTATAACTCTATAAACTCTTTATAAACTCTCTCTAAACTCTCTCTCTATTTGCAAGTCATTCAATTCAGTAATTGAAAAAATTTGCAAACAAAAAATAAAAAAAAGGTAAACAACATTTCACTCGAATGTACGGGAAGGTACATAAAATAAAATTATTCTATACTGAATATAATAGTGCAAATAACTGTGACAATTGACTCTGCGACAATTGACTCTGCGACAATTGACTCTGTGACACTTAACTCTGTGACACTTAACTCTGTGACAATTAACTCTGTGACAATTAACTCTGTGACAATTAACTCTCTTTTAACAATTAACTCTCTTTTCAATTACTGTTTCACTAAAAAAAAGTGTATCACTGGTGTCTGAAGTGTTCACTGTGTTTTGTGTTAATTCTGACTTAATATTCATTATTAACTGTTAATAATAGACTTTTCAAATGTTTATAAATTACTTAAGAAAACAACATGTACTTAACAAATTTTCTATGGGGAAAATCCTTGAGACGTGTCCTGAAGACGTCTTGTTGGCTACTTCTTGATGAAAACTAGGCGTGGAGAACTTGGAGTCGTGACCCACCGGTTCAAGGGTGGATGTTACGAACTAGAAGTCGTGACCGCCGGTCAACTGGTTTTATCCTGATGCAGGGTAATTTCGATCTTGGCCAAAGAGTGGCCTCTTCTTAAAATCTTCTTCCTTCTTAAAAATCTTCTTGTTAAAAACCTTCCTCTTCTTAAAAATATTCTTCGTAAAATCATCATCTTATCCTGGTAAAGGGTCGCCAGCTGTTAACCCCTCCGTCTATGGCCCTGAGTCGGTTCGGAATCGACGGGGTTCTAGTTAGGAGGCAAGCAACGGATGTTTCTTCTTTATACTTTTCTATAATTCTTTTCGGTCGCCTTAAATGGTGGGTCGCCACTCTGTTAAACCCTTGGCTACAGACTCGCCAGACTGTTATGCCAATATCTTCTATGGTGCTTGGGTTGTCTCTTTCTCTCGCTTATGGTCGAGAATTTTACTTCTTCTCTTGCTATAATACTCTGATCCTTTCTCGTATACTAAATTATCGACTTTTCTCTTTTATAACTTGACTTACGTAACTGACTGAGTTCCTGAAGAGAGCACGGCTCGAAGGAAAGATAAAAACGTTCTCTTACATTTAGTTTACTTCTAAAAATGTACAGTTAGTTCTCTGAATTTACAAGGGTAGAGGTTCGACCTCTTTCGACCATGGCTCAGGCCGGAATCTAAAAAGTTAAGTTAAGGAGGCAAGGGGCCTCTGCCCCCTCCTAATGAGGTGCTAATATGAAGAAGTGCAATGAAGAAGAGCCTTAAATGAAGTGGCGCCTAATTTTACAAGTACATGTATAATATAGCCTAAATGTTTGGGGGGACAGTCGAAGGTTAAGTTTCCCCCTTTTTTAAACACATCAGATGTTTTTGAATGATTGCAAATAAGAATTTAAAAAAATAAAAATAAAAACTAATTTGTATTTTTCGCCGAGTCTATATTTATGAAGGCGATATCATTTCGTAATAGTACACAAGTACAAATTAAGTACATGACTGAGTACATATTAATTTTGGTTCATTACAATTACGATTACAATTACCAATTAATTCATATTCACTTGTTGTTTAATTACACTTCCATTTTGAAGTACATTCTTACATGATGAATTAAATCATTACATTTAATTACAGTTTCAATGAAGTACATTACAAGTTTTGTTAATTACAGTTTCATTAAAGTATATTACGTTATATTAAATTAAAGTATTACAGTTAATTACAATTAAACAGTTACTATAACTTTGTTTTGTTTTTACAGTGTTTCTTATTAACCCCTTAACTGCGGAGCGCACATATTTGTGCGCTCGGTCATCAACGAGGTATTGCGGAACACACATATATGTGCGCCATGAATTTATCGTGAATAACAGCTTGCGGAAAGCACAAATATGTGTGCTCGTCTATGATTCGTTGATTTTGTTTTAACTCATGACGTCAGTCACACTCTGATTGGTTAAAAATATCAGTACATAAATTAGAACTGTTGTATTTCAGTTATTGCCAGAAATTGCGTGCGTGTGAAGTGCTTTTTTTTGCCTCCCTTATTTGTGACAATGGCAAAACGTAAACCTCAAAGTGATAGTGATTTGCGATTGTTATTAACAACAAGATGATGATGATGATTATAGTTTGCGTCTTTCTGATACAGATAGTGATGATGATTTCAATTCCGATACTGAATCTAATTCTGATCAGAGTGAATCTGAGGATATAGCCAATGGTAATGTGCGCAATCCTTTCCCATTTACGGGTGATAGTGGCCCTAAAATTAGTAATAATATAGAAGCAAATGATGTATTAGGAATTTATGAATGTATAGTTACTGATAAAATAATAAAACTTATTTGTGATGAGACAAATAAATATGCTGAAAAGTGTATTTCAGAAAAGAGAGGGCAACCATTTGGAATTCCTAAACGGAGTAGGCTTCATGACTGGAGTGATGTTTTTGTGCAAGAAATAAGGCTTTTTGAAGGCATATTGCTTTTGATGGGAATTGTACAAAAAACAACTTTACAATCATATTTTTCTAGAAAACCTCTACTAGATACGCCCATATTTTATAGTATTGTGAAAAGGGATAGATTTTTGTTGGTGATGAGGTTTTTGCATTTCTCAGACAGTACTGATTCAAGCAATAAACTGTACAAAATTGATGAGGTATTAGACTTATATAACAAAGCTTTCAAAAAGCTTATGTCCCTTCTCGTGACATTTCAATTGATGAAAGCTTATTACTATGGAAGGGAAGGTTGAGCTGGAAAATGTATATTCCCCTCAAACGTGCAAGATTTGGAGTGGAATGTTTCATGCTCTGGAAGCCAAAACAGGCTATATATATAACTTTATTATATATACAGGTAAAGGAACACAGATTCCTATAAATATTGGTGATGTAGATGAAACAAAACAGTCCCATTCAACCAACATAGTCATCTCACTTATGGAAAATATGTTGGATAAAGGGTACTTCCTAGGTCTAGAAAATTTTCTGTATTTTTCTGTATTTAACAAATATATTTTCCTCATATATATAGTCTAAATCAAGTTGAACAATAATAAATGTTGATACATCATCGAAAAAAACTATATAAGCAACACAACAAACAAAATTTCGGTAAACGCCAAATTTACAAAATTTGGGGAAAATGACTCCGCACTGTGCGTTCGTTTTCGTTCGGAGCCTCACGCAGCTAAGGGTTAATGGACAATTGAGATGTTAAATATAATACAACGTACATGGCACTTACGATATAATTTATTTACGAAAATAATATGCTATAATATGTTATGAATTTGAAATCAGAGCGAACGGAGGTATTTTTTCTTTGAGGCGCTCTATTCTGTCGTAGTGAGTGGAATTCGATCTTACTAAGCATTTTTTTGAGTTCACCTCTGGAGGCCATATAATTAAAAATAAAAATGAAAAAAATAATACGAGAACGTTTTTTCGCGTTCTCGAACGAACGCCCAAAGTTTCGCGCGTCACAAATTGACACGAGTAAACATAGACTGATAAGTTGATAGGGCATAAGTAGACAATAGGTAGATGAATGAATAAGTAATAAAATTAATAAAGGATAGCGGTCAAGAAAGAACATGAATGTAAGAATGAGTATGGTTGAATAATAATGTTTATACTACATAACATATAAATAATGACTTCTATAGAGTGTTTCGTCCTTAGCATGATGTTAAAGAATTTTCATACATTGGATACTAGATATATGATGAAGGGAAATGTGACGTCATAGTTATTGAATTTTTACGTATAGTACAAATCATTATTAGGAAGATTTACAAGAACAAATTAGAGACAGAGTGGGAAACGTAAAGAGAATAAAGTTATTTTATGACGTCATAGTGTATAAGTCATTATTAGAAAGATGAATTAGAAAAATACAGGAATGAATAAAGACGTACAAATCGAAATTCTATCCAAAACTCGCTTAGGCGATTTTGGTTTCTTATGTAAAAATGGAAATTCGAACATAAAACTATACGAACATAAGTTCTGCATAAAGACAATGAATCCATATAATGATGGTGTACGAATTGTTCATTGTTCACTTTTTACATTGCTCTCCCCTTTTTTTTTTTAAATGATATTTATACAATAATATAATAAAATTAATACAATACAATACAATTGAGAAAATAACATCGTAACTAATTCAAGTTAGGTGACGAATTTTTCTTTACATTACAAGTTTTATACAGAGCAAGTGAGTTATTATATAATATAAACGAATTCAAAGATTAATACTTTAATTTTAGACAACAATTAAGCTAGACAAAGAATGATATTGTTAAATTTTTTTACAAAATTTTATTTTTCTGTGGGAAAAATTATGTACATAATGAATAGGTAAAAGGGAAAAACGTAAATCGTACAATCTATAAACTAATTTTTATTGACTAGCGTTGGTAAAAATAGAATTACGTAATGGATGATGTATAGACCTGTGGTCTAGTGTGTATTTTTGTGTACTAGGTATAAAGTGTGTAGTTGATAATTTCGAGAGACAGATTAGCTGAGAGGATTGTTAAATTAACTGAATAAATGCATGAGCGAGAATTTATATATAGTAAGCAAAAATGATTAAGACTAAACAGCATAGTTTGCACTAACGTAATGAAATAGTTTTATTGTGATATTCAATGATTTTAGCATAAGGGCTGTATATATATAGTATATATAATGTGCATACATGCATTTTTATTGACTGTTGTAGGTACAAATCGAATTACGTAGTGGATGATGTATAGACCTGTGGTCAAATGTGTAGGGATTTGGAAGGTTTTTGAATTAACAAAGTTTAAAGATAATGTATAATAATTAAGATGGGTTTAGGGTTATAAAATCTTTTAAGTTTAAGGGTAGTATTTAAGTATTTAATTAAATCAGTTACACGAATTAAGGTAATAAAAAAGACGTACTTAGAAGACCTTACGAGTAATGACTAACTCTCACGGTTTTAAAATTGAATTTTGACACACAATTAATTTCGACTACTAAATTCATAGCCATATACTGTAGTAGTATGTCAATTTGACTATAATTTTCGTTTGATACCTTACAAATGGTACAATAACAATTTAAGGACAGTTACTCACGATTAATTGAACAAAATAAAAATAAAAATACAAATTAAAAATATGAATCAATTATGCATTTCAACGAGCTAAATCCAAATTTATAATATTCTAAAAATAAAAGTAAATCGAGCCATAGATGAGTTTCGACCAAGAATAAAAAAGTTATTGAAATGGAAGGAAGCATTTCGAACAATCTTTTCTTTTAATAATCTCAGGTAAATTTTACATTAAAAATTATTTTTATATAATAAAAAAAAATATTAAAAAGGTTTAATAATTTTTTGCATGTTAAGTAGAAAAATTATACTCTTTCGTTGAATGTTGATAGAATTTGAATTATTTGATTTTTTTAATCTGAAAACTTGTTTGCATATAGTAAATACATACTTTTTATTGTGTAGAAGTTTTATTAAAATTAAATGACAAAAAAGAACAAACAACTGAAATTTAGGGTATGTGCGGTCATACGGGTAAATTTCCCGATCGTACAGAGCAGGATAAATTAGGTACATGATCAATTAATTGTTACGCTATTTCTGTCATCATATAATCAAAATAATTACAAAACTCGTTAAAAACTTTTGTAAAAACGGTTTTGGTCGACACTGGGTTCAACTGACTGGGGTTGGGGTGTTAAAATAAAAATAAAATAAAAAATAAAAAAACAAAGTTTGGAGTACTACATTCGGGGGAATTGAGTGACTAAGCGGGGGTATAAGTTTGAAATTGACAATGTCTTTCGTGAGCACTTTGCTCTTTTTTTTTTTTTTTTTTTTTTTTTAAAGATTGCTTGTCACACTACTTAGAACAAAAATTAAAAAAATTTGAAACAAACTGAGGGACGGTATGTTCCTCATATAGTAATTTAAAAGGAGTCATTGGGACAAGATCGATTAATTAATTATTACACAACTATTATTATCACGTATACATTACAATGATTATCAAAGTCATTACAACCTATGTACAAATAATAAATTACATAACTATATATTTATATACGTAACAATGCATGAAATGGGAAAGACAAATCGGTGAATTTCCGTCTTACAAACAAAGAAAAAAGTTAAACTAAAGACGCAAATCGGTCAATTCAGGTTGAATTTAATTCTCTTTTACAACACAAAAAAAGGTTGAATTAAATTCTTAACTTACATTTTTCTTAAATTAAATTCTCTTAAATTACAAAGAAAAAAGTTGAATTCAATTGACTGCATTGAAAACTAACTTGGGACTTGAAATAAAAATGACTTGGACTTGAAATAAAAATGACTTGGGACTCGAAATAAAAATGACTTGGGACTTAAAAACTAACTTTTTTCAAAACTAACTTTTTTTCAAACTAACTTTTTAAAACTAACTTTTTCAAAACTAACTTTTTCAAAACTAACTTTTTCAAACTAACTTTTTCAAACTTAACTTTTTCAAAATAACTTTTCAAAACTAACTTTTTCAAACTAACTTTTTCAAACTAACTTTTTCAAAAAACTTTTTCAAATACTTTTTCAAAACTAACTTTTTCAAAAACTAACTTTTTCAAAACTAACTTTTCAAAACTAACTTTTTCAAAACTAACTTTTCAACTTTTTCAAAACTAACTTTCAAAACTTTTTCAAAACTGCTTCTGTAATCTCTGGGGCGGTTGTCCCTCTTGGATGCAACCTATTGACTTGACCTCTTATCAAGTATTTCTATAAATCTCTGGGGCGGTTGCCCGTCTTGGCGCAACCTTCTGACTTGAAAAACTGACTTGAAAAAATGACTTCAAAAAATGACTTCAAAAAATGACCAAAAAATGACTTCAAAAAATGACTTCAAGTATCTTTATAAATCTCTGGGGTTTGGTTGTCCCTTTTGGTTACAACCAACTGAAACTGTCTGAAAACTGAAAATGGAACTTGAAACTGCTTCAAGTAACTCTATAACTCTATAAACTCTTTATAAACTCTCTCTAAACTCTCTCTCTTAATTTGCAAGTCAATTCAATTCAGTAATTGAAAAAAATTTGCAAACAAAAAATAAAAAAAAGGTAAACAACATTTCACTCGAATGTACGGGAAGGTACATAAAATAAAATTATTCTATACTGAATATAATAGTGCAAATAACTGTGACAATTGACTCTGCGACAATTGACTCTGCGACAATTGACTCTGTGACACTTAACTCTGTGACACTTAACTCTGTGACAATTAACTCTGTGACAATTAACTCTGTGACAATTAACTCTCTTTTACAATTAACTCTCTTTTCCAATTACTGTTTCACTAAAAAAAAGTGTATCACTGGTGTCTGAAGTGTTCACTGTGTTTTGTGTTAATTCTGACTTAATATTCATTATTAACTGTTAATAATAGTGACTTTTCAAATGTTTATAAATTACTTAAGAAAACAACATGTACTTAACAAAATTTTCTATGGGGAAAATCCTTGAGACGTGTCCTGAAGACGTCTTGTTGGCTACTTCTTGGATGAAAACTAGGCGTGGAGAACTTGGAGTCGTGACCCACCGGTTCAAGGGTGGATGTTACGAACTAGAAGTCGTGACACGCCGGTCAACTGGTTTTATCCTGATGCAGGGTAATTTCGATCTTGGCCAAAGAGTGGCCTCTTCTTAAAATCTTCTTCCTTCTTAAAATCTTCTTGTTAAAAACCTTCCTCTTCTTAAAAATATTCTTCGTAAAATCATCATCTTATCCTGGTAAAGGGTCGCCAGCTGTTAACCCCTCCGTCTATGGCCCTGAGTCGGTTCGGAATCGACGGGGGTTCTAGTTAGGAGGCAAGCAACGGATGTTTCTTCTTTATACTTTTCTATAATTCTTTTCGGTCGCCTTAAATGGTGGGTCGCCACTCTGTTAAACCCTTGGCTACAGACTCGCCAGACTGTTATGCCAATATCTTCTATGGTGCTTGGGTTGTCTCTTTCTCTCGCTTATGGGTCGAGAATTATTACTTCTTCTCTTGCTATAATACTCTGATCCTTTCTCGTATACTAAAATTATCGACTTTTCTCTTTTATAACTTGACTTACGTAACTGACTGAGTTCCTGAAGAGAGCACGGCTCGAAGGAAAAGATAAAAACGTTCTCTTACATTTAGTTTACTTCTAAAAATGTACAGTTAGTTCTCTGAATTTACAAGGGTAGAGGTTCGACCTCTTTCGACCATGGCTCAGGCCGGAATCTAAAAAGTTAAGTTAAGGAGGCAAGGGGCCTCTGCCCCCTCCTAATGAGGTGCTAATATGAAGAAGTGCAATGAAGAAGAGCCTTAAATGAAGTGGCGCCTAATTTTACAAGTACATGTATAATATAGCCTAAATGTTTGGGGGAGACAGTCGAAGGTTAAGTTTCCCCCCTTTTTTAAACACATCAGATGTTTTTGAATGATTGCAAATAAGAATTTAAAAAAATAAAAATAAAAACTAATTTGTATTTTTCGCCGAGTCTATATTTATGAAGGCGATATCATTTCGTAATAGTACACAAGTACAAATTAAGTACATGACTGAGTACATATTAATTTTGGTTCATTACAATTACGATTACAATTACCAATTAATTCATATTCACTTGTTGTTTAATTACACTTCCATTTTGAAGTACATTCTTACATGATGAATTAAATCATTACATTTAATTACAGTTTCAATGAAGTACATTACAAGTTATTGTTAATTACAGTTTCATTAAAGTATATTACGTTATATTAAATTAAAGTATTACAGTTAATTACAATTAAACAGTTACTATAACTTTGTTTTGTTTTTACAGTGTTTCTTATTAACCCCTTAACTGCGGAGCGCACATATTTGTGCGCTCGGTCATCAACGAGGTATTGCGGAACACACATATATGTGCGCCATGAATTTATCGTGAATAACAGCTTGCGGAAAGCACAAATATGTGTGCTCGTCTATGATTCGTTGATTTTGTTTTAACTCATGACGTCAGTCACACTCTGATTGGTTAAAAAATATCAGTACATAAATTAGAACTGTTGTATTTCAGTTATTGCCAGAAATTGCGGGCGTGGGAAGGCTTTTTTTTTGCCTCCCTTATTTGTGACAATGGCAAACGTAAACCTCAAAGTGATAGTGATTTGCGATTGTTATTACAACAAGATGAT
Organism: Bathynomus jamesi; assembly: GCA_023014485.1. NCBI lineage: Eukaryota > Metazoa > Arthropoda > Malacostraca > Isopoda > Cirolanidae > Bathynomus > Bathynomus jamesi. The sequence goes on along the minus strand of JAJOZX010000045.1, from coordinate 220,335 downwards.
GATGTGATTATAGTTTGCGTCTTTCTGATACAGATAGTGATGATGAATTTCAATTCGATACTGAATCTAATTCTGATCAGAGTGAATCTGAGGATATAGCCATGGTAATGTGCGCAATCCTTTCCCCTTTTACGGGTGATAGTGGCCCTAAAATTAGTAATAATATAGAAGCAATGATGTATTAGGAATTTATGAATGTATAGTTACTGATAAAATAATAAAACTTATTTGTGATGAGACAAATAAATATGCTGAAAAGTGTATTTCAGAAAAGAGAGGGCACCATTTGGAATTCCTAAACGGAGTAGGCTTCATGACTGGAGTGATGTTTTTGTGCAAGAAATAAGGCTTTTTGAAGCATTGCTTTTGATGGGAATTGTACAAAAAACAACTTTACAATCATATTTTTCTAGAAAACCTCTACTAGATCGCCCATATTTTATAGATTGTGAAAAGGGATAGATTTTTGTTGGTGATGAGGTTTTTGCATTTCTCAGACAGTACTGATTCAAGCAATAAACTGTACAAAATTGATGAGGTATTAGACTTATATAAACAAAGCTTTCAAAAAGCTTATGTCCCTTCTCGTGACATTTCAATTGATGAAAGCTTATTACTATGGAAGGGAAGGTTGAGCTGGAAAATGTATATTCCCCTCAACGTGCAAGATTTGGAGTGGAATGTTTCATGCTCTGGAAGCCAAAACAGGCTATATATATAACTTTATTATATATACAGGTAAAGGAACACAGATTCCTATAAATATTGGTGATGTAGATGAAACAAAACAGTCCCATTCACCACATAGTCATCTCACTTATGGAAAATATGTTGGATAAAGGGTACTTCCTAGGTCTAGAAAATTTTCTGTATTTTTCTGTATTTAACAAATATATTTTCCTCATATATATAGTCTAAATCAAGTTGAACAATAATACTGTTGATACATCATCGAAAAACTATATAAGCACACAACAAACAAATTTCGGTAAACGCCAAATTTTACAAAATTTGGGGAAAATGACTCCGAACTGTGCGTTCGTTTTCGTTCGGAAGCCTCACGCAGCTAAGGGGTTAATGGACAATTGAGATTTAATATAATACAACGTACATGGCACTTACGATATAATTTATTTACGAAATAATATGCTATAATATGTTATGATTTGAAATCAGAGCGACGGAGGTATTTTCTCTTTGAGGCCTCTATTCTGTCGTAGAGTGGAATTCGATCTTACTAAGCATTTTTTTGAGTTCACCTCTGGAGGCCATATAATTAAAAATAAAAATGAAAAAAATAATACGAGAACGTTTTTTTTCGCGTTCTCGAACGAACGCCCAAAGTTTCGCGCGGTCACAAATTGACACGAGTAAACATAGACTGATAAGTTGATAGGGCATAAGTATACAATAGGTAGATGAATGAATAAGTAATAAAATTAATAAAGGATAGCGGTCAAGAAAGAACATGAATGTAAGAATGAGTATGGTTGAATAATAATGTTTTACTACATAACATATAAATAATGACTTCTATAGAGTGTTTCGTCCTTAGCATGATGTTAAAGAATTTTCATACATTGGATACTAGATATATGATAAGGGAAATGTGACGTCATAGTTATTGAATTTTTACGTATAGTACAAATCATTATTAGGAAGATTTACAAGAACAAATTAGAGACAGAGTGGGAAACGTAAAGAGAATAAAGTTATTTTATGACGTCATAGTGTATAAGTCATTATTAGAAAGATGAATTAGAAAAATACAGAATGAATAAAGACGTACAAATCGAAATTCTATCCAAAACTCGCTTAGGCGATTTTGGTTTTCTTATGTAAAAATGGAATTCGAACATAAACTATACGAACATAAGTTCTGCATAAAGACAATGAATCCATATAATGATGGTGTACGAATTGTTCATTGTTCACTTTTTACATTGCTCTCCCCCTTTTTTTTTTTTAAATGATATTTATACAATAATATAATAAAATTAATACAATACAATACAATTGAGAAATAACATCGTAACTAATTCAAGTTAGGTGACGAATTTTTCTTTACATTACAAGTTTTATACAGAGCAAGTGAGTTATTATATAATATAAACGAATTCAAAGATTAATACTTTAATTTTAGACAACAATTAAGCTAGACAAAGAATGATATTGTTAAATTTTTTTACAAAATTTTTATTTTTCTGTGGGAAAATTATGTACATAATGAATAGGTAAAAGGAAAAACGTAAATCGTACAATCTATAAACTAATTTTTATTGACTACGTTGGTAAAAATAGAATTACGTAATGGATGATGTATAGACCTGTGGTCTAGTGTGTATTTTTGTGTACTAGGTATAAAGTGTGTAGTTGATAATTTCGAGAGACAGATTAGCTGAGAGGATTGTTAAATTAACTGAATAAATGCATGAGCGAGAATTTATATATAGTAAGCAAAAATGATTAAGACTAAACAGCATAGTTTGCACTAACGTAATGAAATAGTTTTATTGTGATATTCAATGATTTTAGCATAAGGGCTGTATATATATAGTATATATAATGTGCATACATGCATTTTTATTGACTGTTGTAGGTACAAATCGAATTACGTAGTGGATGATGTATAGACCTGTGGTCAAATGTGTAGGGATTTGGAAGGTTTTTGAATTAACAAAGTTTAAAGATAATGTATAATAATTTAAGATGGGTTTAGGGTTATAAAATCTTTTAAGTTTAAGGGTAGTATTTAAGTATTTAATTAAATCAGTTACACGAATTAAGGTAATAAAAAAGACGTACTTAGAAGACCTTACGAGTAATGACTAACTCTCACGGTTTTAAAATTGAATTTTGACACACAATTAATTTCGACTACTAAAATTCATAGCCATATACTGTAGTAGTATGTCAATTTGACTATAATTTTCGTTTGATACCTTACAAATGGTACAATAACAATTTAAGGACAGTTACTCACGATTAATTGAACAAAATAAAAATAAAAATACAAATTAAAAATATGAATCAATTATGCATTTCAACGAGCTAAATCCAAATTTATAATATTCTAAAAAAAAAGTAAATCGAGCCATAGATGAGTTTCGACCAAGAATAAAAAAGTTATTGAAATGGAAGGAAGCATTTCGAACAATCTTTTCTTTTAATAATCTCAGGTAAATTTTACATTAAAAATTATTTTTATATAATAAAAAAAAATATTAAAAAGGTTTAATAATTTTTTGCATGTTAAGTAGAAAAATTATACTCTTTCGTTGAATGTTGATAGAATTTGAATTATTTGATTTTTTTAATCTGAAAACTTGTTTGCATATAGTAAATACATACTTTTTATTGTGTAGAAGTTTTATTAAAATTAAATGACAAAAAAGAACAAACAACTGAAATTTAGGGTATGTGCGGTCATACGGGTAAATTTCCCGATCGTACAGAGCAGGATAAATTAGGTACATGATCAATTAATTGTTACGCTATTTCTGTCATCATATAATCAAAATAATTACAAAACTCGTTAAAAACTTTTGTAAAAACGGTTTTGGTCGACACTGGGTTCAACTGACTGGGGTTGGGGTGTTAAAATAAAAATAAAATAAAAAAATAAAAAAACAAAGTTTGGAGTACTACATTCGGGGGAATTGAGTGACTAAGCGGGGGGTATAAGTTTGAAATTGACAATGTCTTTCGTGAGCACTTTGCTCTTTTTTTTTTTTTTTTTTTTTTTTTAAAGATTGCTTGTCACACTACTTAGAACAAAAATTAAAAAAAATTTGAAACAAAACTGAGGGACGGTATGTTCCTCATATAGTAATTTAAAAGGAGTCATTGGGACAAGATCGATTAATTAATTATTACACAACTATTATTATCACGTATACATTACAATGATTATCAAAGTCATTACAACCTATGTACAAATAATAAATTACATAACTATATATTTATATACGTAACAATGCATGAAATGGGAAAGACAAATCGGTGAATTTCCGTCTTACAAACAAAGAAAAAAGTTAAACTAAAGACGCAAATCGGTCAATTCAGGTTGAATTTAATTCTCTTTTACAACACAAAAAAAGGTTGAATTAAATTCTTAACTTACATTTTTCTTAAATTAAATTCTCTTAAATTACAAAGAAAAAGTTGAATTCAATTGACTGCATTGAAAACTAACTTGGGACTTGAAATAAAAATGACTTGGGACTTGAAATAAAAATGACTTGGGACTCGAAATAAAAATGACTTGGGACTTAAAAACTAACTTTTTTCAAAACTAACTTTTTTTCAAAACTAACTTTTTCAAAAACTAACTTTTTCAAAACTAACTTTTTCAAAACTAACTTTTTCAAAACTAACTTTTTCAAAACTAACTTTTTCAAAATAACTTTTTCAAAACTAACTTTTTCAAAACTAACTTTTTCAAAACTAACTTTTTCAAAACTAACTTTTTCAAAACTAACTTTCAAAACTAACTTTTTCAAAATTAACTTTTTCAAAACTAGCTTCTGTAATCTCTGGGGCGGTTGTCCCTCTTGGATGCAACCTATTGACTTGACCTCTTATCAAGTATTTCTATAAATCTCTGGGGCGGTTGCCCGTCTTGGCGCAACCTTCTGACTTGAAAAACTGACTTGAAAAAATGACTTCAAAAAATGACTTCAAAAAATGACCAAAAAATGACTTCAAAAAATGACTTCAAGTATCTTTATAAATCTCTGGGGTTTGGTTGTCCCTTTTGGTTACAACCAACTGAAACTGTCTGAAAACTGAAAATGGAACTTGAAACTGCTTCAAGTAACTCTATAACTCTATAAACTCTTTATAAACTCTCTCTAAACTCTCTCTCTTAATTTGCAAGTCAATTCAATTCAGTAATTGAAAAAAATTTGCAAACAAAAAATAAAAAAAAGGTAAACAACATTTCACTCGAATGTACGGGAAGGTACATAAAATAAAATTATTCTATACTGAATATAATAGTGCAAATAACTGTGACAATTGACTCTGCGACAATTGACTCTGCGACAATTGACTCTGTGACACTTAACTCTGTGACACTTAACTCTGTGACAATTAACTCTGTGACAATTAACTCTGTGACAATTAACTCTCTTTTACAATTAACTCTCTTTTCCAATTACTGTTTCACTAAAAAAAAGTGTATCACTGGTGTCTGAAGTGTTCACTGTGTTTTGTGTTAATTCTGACTTAATATTCATTATTAACTGTTAATAATAGTGACTTTTCAAATGTTTATAAATTACTTAAGAAAACAACATGTACTTAACAAAATTTTCTATGGGGAAAATCCTTGAGACGTGTCCTGAAGACGTCTTGTTGGCTACTTCTTGGATGAAAACTAGGCGTGGAGAACTTGGAGTCGTGACCCACCGGTTCAAGGGTGGATGTTACGAACTAGAAGTCGTGACACGCCGGTCAACTGGTTTTATCCTGATGCAGGGTAATTTCGATCTTGGCCAAAGAGTGGCCTCTTCTTAAAATCTTCTTCCTTCTTAAAAATCTTCTTGTTAAAAACCTTCCTCTTCTTAAAAATATTCTTCGTAAAATCATCATCTTATCCTGGTAAAGGGTCGCCAGCTGTTAACCCCTCCGTCTATGGCCCTGAGTCGGTTCGGAATCGACGGGGGTTCTAGTTAGGAGGCAAGCAACGGATGTTTCTTCTTTATACTTTTCTATAATTCTTTTCGGTCGCCTTAAATGGTGGGTCGCCACTCTGTTAAACCCTTGGCTACAGACTCGCCAGACTGTTATGCCAATATCTTCTATGGTGCTTGGGTTGTCTCTTTCTCTCGCTTATGGGTCGAGAATTATTACTTCTTCTCTTGCTATAATACTCTGATCCTTTCTCGTATACTAAAATTATCGACTTTTCTCTTTTATAACTTGACTTACGTAACTGACTGAGTTCCTGAAGAGAGCACGGCTCGAAGGAAAAGATAAAAACGTTCTCTTACATTTAGTTTACTTCTAAAAATGTACAGTTAGTTCTCTGAATTTACAAGGGTAGAGGTTCGACCTCTTTCGACCATGGCTCAGGCCGGAATCTAAAAAGTTAAGTTAAGGAGGCAAGGGGCCTCTGCCCCCTCCTAATGAGGTGCTAATATGAAGAAGTGCAATGAAGAAGAGCCTTAAATGAAGTGGCGCCTAATTTTACAAGTACATGTATAATATAGCCTAAATGTTTGGGGGAGACAGTCGAAGGTTAAGTTTCCCCCCTTTTTTAAACACATCAGATGTTTTTGAATGATTGCAAATAAGAATTTAAAAAAATAAAAATAAAAACTAATTTGTATTTTTCGCCGAGTCTATATTTATGAAGGCGATATCATTTCGTAATAGTACACAAGTACAAATTAAGTACATGACTGAGTACATATTAATTTTGGTTCATTACAATTACGATTACAATTACCAATTAATTCATATTCACTTGTTGTTTAATTACACTTCCATTTTGAAGTACATTCTTACATGATGAATTAAATCATTACATTTAATTACAGTTTCAATGAAGTACATTACAAGTTATTGTTAATTACAGTTTCATTAAAGTATATTACGTTATATTAAATTAAAGTATTACAGTTAATTACAATTAAACAGTTACTATAACTTTGTTTTGTTTTTACAGTGTTTCTTATTAACCCCTTAACTGCGGAGCGCACATATTTGTGCGCTCGGTCATCAACGAGGTATTGCGGAACACACATATATGTGCGCCATGAATTTATCGTGAATAACAGCTTGCGGAAAGCACAAATATGTGTGCTCGTCTATGATTCGTTGATTTTGTTTTAACTCATGACGTCAGTCACACTCTGATTGGTTAAAAAATATCAGTACATAAATTAGAACTGTTGTATTTCAGTTATTGCCAGAAATTGCGTGCGTGTGAAGTGCTTTTTTTTGCCTCCCTTATTTGTGACAATGGCAAAACGTAAACCTCAAAGTGATAGTGATTTGCGATTGTTATTACAACAAGATGATGATGATGATTATAGTTTGCGTCTTTCTGATACAGATAGTGATGATGATTTCAATTCCGATACTGAATCTAATTCTGATCAGAGTGAATCTGAGGATATAGCCAATGGTAATGTGCGCAATCCTTTCCCATTTACGGGTGATAGTGGCCCTAAAATTAGTAATAATATAGAAGCAAATGATGTATTAGGAATTTATGAATGTATAGTTACTGATAAAATAATAAAACTTATTTGTGATGAGACAAATAAATATGCTGAAAAGTGTATTTCAGAAAAGAGAGGGCAACCATTTGGAATTCCTAAACGGAGTAGGCTTCATGACTGGAGTGATGTTTTTGTGCAAGAAATAAGGCTTTTTGAAGGCATATTGCTTTTGATGGGAATTGTACAAAAAAACTTTACAATCATATTTTTCTAGAAAACCTCTACTAGATACGCCCATATTTTATAGTATTGTGAAAAGGGATAGATTTTTGTTGGTGATGAGGTTTTTGCATTTCTCAGACAGTACTGATTCAAGCAATAAACTGTACAAAATTGATGAGGTATTAGACTTATATAAACAAAGCTTTCAAAAAGCTTATGTCCCTTCTCGTGACATTTCAATTGATGAAAGCTTATTACTATGGAAGGGAAGGTTGAGCTGGAAAATGTATATTCCCCTCAAACGTGCAAGATTTGGAGTGGAATGTTTCATGCTCTGTGAAGCCAAAACAGGCTATATATATAACTTTATTATATATACAGGTAAAGGAACACAGATTCCTATAAATATTGGTGATGTAGATGAAACAAAACAGTCCCATTCAACCAACATAGTCATCTCACTTATGGAAAATATGTTGGATAAAGGGTACTTCCTAGGTCTAGAAAATTTTCTGTATTTTTCTGTATTTAACAAATATATTTTCCTCATATATAGTCTAAATCAAGTTGAACAATAATAAATGTTGATACATCATCGAAAAAAACTATATAAGCAACACAACAAACAAAATTTCGGTAAACGCCAAATTTACAAAATTTGGGGAAAATGACTCCGCACTGTGCGTTCGTTTTCGTTCGGAGCCTCACGCAGCTAAGGGGTTAATGGACAATTGAGATGTTAAATATAATACAACGTACATGGCACTTACGATATAATTTATTTACGAAATAATATGCTATAATATGTTATGAATTTGAAATCAGAGCGAACGGAGGTATTTTCTCTTTGAGGCGCTCTATTCTGTCGTAGTGAGTGGAATTCGATCTTACTAAGCATTTTTTTGAGTTCACCTCGGGAGGCCATATAATTAAAAATAAAAATGAAAAAAATAATACGAGAACGTTTTTTCGCGTTCTCGAACGAACGCCCAAAGTTTCGCGCGTCACAAATTGACACGAGTAAACATAGACTGATAAGTTGATAGGGCATAAGTAGACAATAGGTAGATGAATGAATAAGTAATAAAATTAATAAAGGATAGCGGTCAAGAAAGAACATGAATGTAAGAATGAGTATGGTTGAATAATAATGTTTATACTACATAACATATAAATAATGACTTCTATAGAGTGTTTCGTCCTTAGCATGATGTTAAAGAATTTTCATACATTGGATACTAGATATATGATGAAGGGAAAATGTGACGTCATAGTTATTGAATTTTTACGTATAGTACAAATCATTATTAGGAAGATTTACAAGAACAAATTAGAGACAGAGTGGGAAACGTAAAGAGAATAAAGTTATTTTATGACGTCATAGTGTATAAGTCATTATTAGAAAGATGAATTAGAAAAATACAGGAATGAATAAAGACGTACAAATCGAAATTCTATCCAAAACTCGCTTAGGCGATTTTGGTTTCTTATGTAAAAATGGAAATTCGAACATAAAACTATACGAACATAAGTTCTGCATAAAGACAATGAATCCATATAATGATGGTGTACGAATTGTTCATTGTTCACTTTTTACATTGCTCTCCCCTTTTTTTTTTTAAATGATATTTATACAATAATATAATAAAATTAATACAATACAATACAATTGAGAAAATAACATCGTAACTAATTCAAGTTAGGTGACGAATTTTTCTTTACATTACAAGTTTTATACAGAGCAAGTGAGTTATTATATAATATAAACGAATTCAAAGATTAATACTTTAATTTTAGACAACAATTAAGCTAGACAAAGAATGATATTGTTAAATTTTTTTACAAAATTTTTATTTTTCTGTGGGAAAAATTATGTACATAATGAATAGGTAAAAGGGAAAAACGTAAATCGTACAATCTATAAACTAATTTTTATTGACTAGCGTTGGTAAAAATAGAATTACGTAATGGATGATGTATAGACCTGTGGTCTAGTGTGTATTTTTGTGTACTAGGTATAAAGTGTGTAGTTGATAATTTCGAGAGACAGATTAGCTGAGAGGATTGTTAAATTAACTGAATAAATGCATGAGCGAGAATTTATATATAGTAAGCAAAAATGATTAAGACTAAACAGCATAGTTTGCACTAACGTAATGAAATAGTTTTATTGTGATATTCAATGATTTTAGCATAAGGGCTGTATATATATAGTATATATAATGTGCATACATGCATTTTTATTGACTGTTGTAGGTACAAATCGAATTACGTAGTGGATGATGTATAGACCTGTGTCAAATGTGTAGGGATTTGGAAGGTTTTTGAATTAACAAAGTTTAAAGATAATGTATAATAATTTAAGATGGGTTTAGGGTTATAAAATCTTTTAAGTTTAAGGGTAGTATTTAAGTATTTAATTAAATCAGTTACACGAATTAAGGTAATAAAAAGACGTACTTAGAAGACCTTACGAGTAATGACTAAACTCTCACGGGTTTTAAAATTGAATTTTGACACACAATTAATTTCGACTACTAAAATTCATAGCCATATACTGTAGTAGTATGTCAATTTGACTATAATTTTCGTTGATACCTTACAAATGGTACAATAACAATTTAAGGACAGTTACTCACGATTAATTGAACAAAATAAAAATAAAAATACAAATTAAAAATATGAATCAATTATGCATTTCAACGAGCTAAATCCAAATTATAATATTCTAAAAAATAAAAGTAAATCGAGCCATAGATGAGTTTCGACCAAGAATAAAAAAGTTATTGAAATGAAGGAACCATTCGAACAATCTTTTCTTTTAATAATCTCAGGTAAATTTTACATTAAAATTATTTTTATATAATAAAAAAAATATTAAAAAAGGTTTAATAATTTTTTCATGTTAAGTAGAAAAAATTATACTCTTTCGTGAATGTTGATTTAGAATTTGAAATTATTGATTTTTTTAATCTGAAAACTTGTTTGCATATAGTAAATACATACTTTTTAATTGTGTAGAAGTTTTATTAAAATTAAATGACAAAAAGACAAACAACTGAAATTTAGGGTATGTGCGGTCCATACGGGTAAATTTTCCCGATCGTACAGAGCAGGATAAATTAGGTAATGAATCAATAATTGTTACGCTATTTCTGTCATCATATAATCAAAATAATTACAAAACTCGTTAAAAAACTTTTGTAAAAACGGTTTTTGGTCGACACTGGGTTCAACTGACTGGGGTTGGGGTGTTAAAATAAAAATAAATAAAAAAATAAAAAAAACAAAGTTTGGAGTACTACATTCGGGGGAATTGAGTGACTAAGCGGGGGGTATAAGTTTGAAATTGACAATGTCTTTCGTGAGCACTTTGCTCTTTTTTTTTTTTTTTTTTTTTTTTTAAGATTGCTTGTCACCACTACTTAGAACAAAAATTAAAAAAAAATTTGAAACAAAACTGAGGGAACGGTATGTTCCTCATATAGTAATTTAAAAGGAGTCATTGGGACAAGATCGATTAATTAATTATTACACAACTATTATTATCACGTATACATTACAATGATTATCAAAGTCATTACAACCTATGTACAAATAATAAATTACAACATATATTTTATATACGTAACAATGCATGAAATGGGAAAGACAAATCGGTGAATTTCCGTCTTACAAACAAAGAAAAAGTTAAACTAAGACGCAAATCGTCAATTCAGGTTGAATTTAATTCTCTTTTACAACACAAAAAAAGGTTGAATTAATTCTTAACTTACATTTTCTTAAATTAAATTCTCTTAAATTACAAAGAAAAAGTTGAATTCATTGACTGCATTGAAAACTAACTTGGGACTTGAAATAAAAATGACTTGGGACTTGAAATAAAAATGACTTGGACTCGAAATAAAAATGATTGGGACTTAAAAAACTAACTTTTTTCAAAACTAACTTTTTTTCAAAACTAACTTTTTTCAAAAAACTAACTTTTTCAAAACTACTTTTTCAAAAACTAACTTTTTCAAAACTAACTTTTTCAAACTAACTTTTTCAAAATAACTTTTTTCAAACTAACTTTTTCAAAACTAACTTTTTCAAAACTAACTTTTTCAAACTAACTTTTTCAAAACTAACTTTTTCAAAACTAACTTTTTCAAAATAACTTTTTCAAAACTAACTTTTTCAAAACTAACTTTTTCAAAACTAACTTTTTCAAAATTAACTTTTTCAAAATAACTTTTTCAAACCTAACTTTTTCAAAACTAACTTTTTCAAAACTAACTTTTTCAAAACTAACTTTTTCAAAACTAACTTTTTCAAAACTAACTTTTTCAAAACTAACTTTCAAAACTAACTTTTTCAAAATTAACTTTTTCAAAACTAGCTTCTGTAATCTCTGGGGCGGTTGTCCCTCTTGGATGCAACCTATTGACTTGACCTCTTATCAAGTATTTCTATAAATCTCTGGGGCGGTTGCCCGTCTTGGCGCAACCTTCTGACTTGAAAAACTGACTTGAAAAAATGACTTCAAAAAATGACTTCAAAAAATGACTTCAAAAAATGACTTCAAAAAATGACTTCAAGTATCTTTATAAATCTCTGGGGTTTGGTTGTCCCTTTTGGTTACAACCAACTGAAACTGTCTGAAAACTGAAAATGGAACTTGAAACTGCTTCAAGTAACTCTATAACTCTATAAACTCTTTATAAACTCTCTCTAAACTCTCTCTCTTAATTTGCAAGTCAATTCAATTCAGTAATTGAAAAAAATTTGCAAACAAAAAATAAAAAAAAGGTAAACAACATTTCACTCGAATGTACGGGAAGGTACATAAAATAAAATTATTCTATACTGAATATAATAGTGCAAATAACTGTGACAATTGACTCTGCGACAATTGACTCTGCGACAATTGACTCTGTGACACTTAACTCTGTGACACTTAACTCTGTGACAATTAACTCTGTGACAATTAACTCTGTGACAATTAACTCTCTTTTACAATTAACTCTCTTTTCCAATTACTGTTTCACTAAAAAAAGTGTATCACTGGTGTCTGAAGTGTTCACTGTGTTTTGTGTTAATTCTGACTTAATATTCATTATTAACTGTTAATAATAGTGACTTTTCAAATGTTTATAAATTACTTAAGAAAACAACATGTACTTAACAAAATTTTCTATGGGGAAAATCCTTGAGACGTGTCCTGAAGACGTCTTGTTGGCTACTTCTTGGATGAAAACTAGGCGTGGAGAACTTGGAGTCGTGACCCACCGGTTCAAGGGTGGATGTTACGAACTAGAAGTCGTGACACGCCGGTCAACTGGTTTTATCCTGATGCAGGGTAATTTCGATCTTGGCCAAAGAGTGGCCTCTTCTTAAAATCTTCTTCCTTCTTAAAAATCTTCTTGTTAAAAACCTTCCTCTTCTTAAAAATATTCTTCGTAAAATCATCATCTTATCCTGGTAAAGGGTCGCCAGCTGTTAACCCCTCCGTCTATGGCCCTGAGTCGGTTCGGAATCGACGGGGGTTCTAGTTAGGAGGCAAGCAACGGATGTTTCTTCTTTATACTTTTCTATAATTCTTTTCGGTCGCCTTAAATGGTGGGTCGCCACTCTGTTAAACCCTTGGCTACAGACTCGCCAGACTGTTATGCCAATATCTTCTATGGTGCTTGGGTTGTCTCTTTCTCTCGCTTATGGGTCGAGAATTATTACTTCTTCTCTTGCTATAATACTCTGATCCTTTCTCGTATACTAAAATTATCGACTTTTCTCTTTTATAACTTGACTTACGTAACTGACTGAGTTCCTGAAGAGAGCACGGCTCGAAGGAAAAGATAAAAACGTTCTCTTACATTTAGTTTACTTCTAAAAATGTACAGTTAGTTCTCTGAATTTACAAGGGTAGAGGTTCGACCTCTTTCGACCATGGCTCAGGCCGGAATCTAAAAAGTTAAGTTAAGGAGGCAAGGGGCCTCTGCCCCCTCCTAATGAGGTGCTAATATGAAGAAGTGCAATGAAGAAGAGCCTTAAATGAAGTGGCGCCTAATTTTACAAGTACATGTATAATATAGCCTAAATGTTTGGGGGAGACAGTCGAAGGTTAAGTTTCCCCCCTTTTTTAAACACATCAGATGTTTTTGAATGATTGCAAATAAGAATTTAAAAAAATAAAAAATAAAAACTAATTTGTATTTTTCGCCGAGTCTATATTTATGAAGGCGATATCATTTCGTAATAGTACACAAGTACAAATTAAGTACATGACTGAGTACATATTAATTTTGGTTCATTACAATTACGATTACAATTACCAATTAATTCATATTCACTTGTTGTTTAATTACACTTCCATTTTGAAGTACATTCTTACATGATGAATTAAATCATTACATTTAATTACAGTTTCAATGAAGTACATTACAAGTTATTGTTAATTACAGTTTCATTAAAGTATATTACGTTATATTAAATTAAAGTATTACAGTTAATTACAATTAAACAGTTACTATAACTTTGTTTTGTTTTTACAGTGTTTCTTATTAACCCCTTAACTGCGGAGCGCACATATTTGTGCGCTCGGTCATCAACGAGGTATTGCGGAACACACATATATGTGCGCCATGAATTTATCGTGAATAACAGCTTGCGGAAAGCACAAATATGTGTGCTCGTCTATGATTCGTTGATTTTGTTTTAACTCATGACGTCAGTCACACTCTGATTGGTTAAAAAATATCAGTACATAAATTAGAACTGTTGTATTTCAGTTATTGCCAGAAATTGCGTGCGTGTGAAGTGCTTTTTTTTGCCTCCCTTATTTGTGACAATGGCAAAACGTAAACCTCAAAGTGATAGTGATTTGCGATTGTTATTACAACAAGATGATGATGATGATTATAGTTTGCGTCTTTCTGATACAGATAGTGATGATGATTTCAATTCCGATACTGAATCTAATTCTGATCAGAGTGAATCTGAGGATATAGCCAATGGTAATGTGCGCAATCCTTTCCCATTTACGGGTGATAGTGGCCCTAAAATTAGTAATAATATAGAAGCAAATGATGTATTAGGAATTTATGAATGTATAGTTACTGATAAAATAATAAAACTTATTTGTGATGAGACAAATAAATATGCTGAAAAGTGTATTTCAGAAAAGAGAGGGCAACCATTTGGAATTCCTAAACGGAGTAGGCTTCATGACTGGAGTGATGTTTTTGTGCAAGAAATAAGGCTTTTTGAAGGCATATTGCTTTTGATGGGAATTGTACAAAAAACAACTTTACAATCATATTTTTCTAGAAAACCTCTACTAGATACGCCCATATTTTATAGTATTGTGAAAAGGGATAGATTTTTGTTGGTGATGAGGTTTTTGCATTTCTCAGACAGTACTGATTCAAGCAATAAACTGTACAAAATTGATGAGGTATTAGACTTATATAAACAAAGCTTTCAAAAAGCTTATGTCCCTTCTCGTGACATTTCAATTGATGAAAGCTTATTACTATGGAAGGGAAGGTTGAGCTGGAAAATGTATATTCCCCTCAAACGTGCAAGATTTGGAGTGGAATGTTTCATGCTCTGTGAAGCCAAAACAGGCTATATATATAACTTTATTATATATACAGGTAAAGGAACACAGATTCCTATAAATATTGGTGATGTAGATGAAACAAAACAGTCCCATTCAACCAACATAGTCATCTCACTTATGGAAAATATGTTGGATAAAGGGTACTTCCTAGGTCTAGAAAATTTTCTGTATTTTTCTGTATTTAACAAATATATTTTCCTCATATATATAGTCTAAATCAAGTTGAACAATAATAAATGTTGATACATCATCGAAAAAAACTATATAAGCAACACAACAAACAAAATTTCGGTAAACGCCAAATTTACAAAATTTGGGGAAAATGACTCCGCACTGTGCGTTCGTTTTCGTTCGGAGCCTCACGCAGCTAAGGGGTTAATGGACAATTGAGATGTTAAATATAATACAACGTACATGGCACTTACGATATAATTTATTTACGAAATAATATGCTATAATATGTTATGAATTTGAAATCAGAGCGAACGGAGGTATTTTCTCTTTGAGGCGCTCTATTCTGTCGTAGTGAGTGGAATTCGATCTTACTAAGCATTTTTTTGAGTTCACCTCGGGAGGCCATATAATTAAAAATAAAAATGAAAAAAATAATACGAGAACGTTTTTTCGCGTTCTCGAACGAACGCCCAAAGTTTCGCGCGTCACAAATTGACACGAGTAAACATAGACTGATAAGTTGATAGGGCATAAGTAGACAATAGGTAGATGAATGAATAAGTAATAAAATTAATAAAGGATAGCGGTCAAGAAAGAACATGAATGTAAGAATGAGTATGGTTGAATAATAATGTTTATACTACATAACATATAAATAATGACTTCTATAGAGTGTTTCGTCCTTAGCATGATGTTAAAGAATTTTCATACATTGGATACTAGATATATGATGAAGGGAAAATGTGACGTCATAGTTATTGAATTTTTACGTATAGTACAAATCATTATTAGGAAGATTTACAAGAACAAATTAGAGACAGAGTGGGAAACGTAAAGAGAATAAAGTTATTTTATGACGTCATAGTGTATAAGTCATTATTAGAAAGATGAATTAGAAAAATACAGGAATGAATAAAGACGTACAAATCGAAATTCTATCCAAAACTCGCTTAGGCGATTTTGGTTTCTTATGTAAAAATGGAAATTCGAACATAAAACTATACGAACATAAGTTCTGCATAAAGACAATGAATCCATATAATGATGGTGTACGAATTGTTCATTGTTCACTTTTTACATTGCTCTCCCCTTTTTTTTTTAAATGATATTTATACAATAATATAATAAAATTAATACAATACAATACAATTGAGAAAATAACATCGTAACTAATTCAAGTTAGGTGACGAATTTTTCTTTACATTACAAGTTTTATACAGAGCAAGTGAGTTATTATATAATATAAACGAATTCAAAGATTAATACTTTAATTTTAGACAACAATTAAGCTAGACAAAGAATGATATTGTTAAATTTTTTTACAAAATTTTTATTTTTCTGTGGGAAAAATTATGTACATAATGAATAGGTAAAAGGGAAAAACGTAAATCGTACAATCTATAAACTAATTTTTATTGACTAGCGTTGGTAAAAATAGAATTACGTAATGGATGATGTATAGACCTGTGGTCTAGTGTGTATTTTTGTGTACTAGGTATAAAGTGTGTAGTTGATAATTTCGAGAGACAGATTAGCTGAGAGGATTGTTAAATTAACTGAATAAATGCATGAGCGAGAATTTATATATAGTAAGCAAAAATGATTAAGACTAAACAGCATAGTTTGCACTAACGTAATGAAATAGTTTTATTGTGATATTCAATGATTTTAGCATAAGGGCTGTATAATATAGTATATATAATGTGCATACATGCATTTTTATTGACTGTTGTAGGTACAAATCGAATTACGTAGTGGATGATGTATAGACCTGTGGTCAAATGTGTAGGGATTTGGAAGGTTTTTGAATTAACAAAGTTTAAAGATAATGTATAATAATTTAAGATGGGTTTAGGGTTATAAAATCTTTTAAGTTTAAGGGTAGTATTTAAGTATTTAATTAAATCAGTTACACGAATTAAGGTAATAAAAAAGACGTACTTAGAAGACCTTACGAGTAATGACTAACTCTCACGGTTTTAAAATTGAATTTTGACACACAATTAATTTCGACTACTAAAATTCATAGCCATATACTGTAGTAGTATGTCAATTTGACTATAATTTTCGTTTGATACCTTACAAATGGTACAATAACAATTTAAGGACAGTTACTCACGATTAATTGAACAAAATAAAAATAAAAATACAAATTAAAAATATGAATCAATTATGCATTTCAACGAGCTAAATCCAAATTTATAATATTCTAAAAAATAAAAGTAAATCGAGCCATAGATGAGTTTCGACCAAGAATAAAAAAGTTATTGAAATGGAAGGAAGCATTTCGAACAATCTTTTCTTTTAATAATCTCAGGTAAATTTTACATTAAAATTATTTTTATATAATAAAAAAAAATATTAAAAAGGTTTAATAATTTTTTGCATGTTAAGTAGAAAAATTATACTCTTTCGTTGAATGTTGATAGAATTTGAATTATTTGATTTTTTTAATCTGAAAACTTGTTTGCATATAGTAAATACATACTTTTTATTGTGTAGAAGTTTTATTAAAATTAAATGACAAAAAAGAACAAACAACTGAAATTTAGGGTATGTGCGGTCATACGGGTAAATTTCCCGATCGTACAGAGCAGGATAAATTAGGTACATGATCAATTAATTGTTACGCTATTTCTGTCATCATATAATCAAAATAATTACAAAACTCGTTAAAACTTTTGTAAAAACGGTTTTGGTCGACACTGGGTTCAACTGACTGGGGTTGGGGTGTTAAAATAAAAATAAAATAAAAAAATAAAAAAACAAAGTTTGGAGTACTACATTCGGGGGAATTGAGTGACTAAGCGGGGGGTATAAGTTTGAAATTGACAATGTCTTTCGTGAGCACTTTGCTCTTTTTTTTTTTTTTTTTTTTTTTTTAAAGATTGCTTGTCACACTACTTAGAACAAAAATTAAAAAAAATTTGAAACAAAACTGAGGGACGGTATGTTCCTCATATAGTAATTTAAAAGGAGTCATTGGGACAAGATCGATTAATTAATTATTACACAACTATTATTATCACGTATACATTACAATGATTATCAAAGTCATTACAACCTATGTACAAATAATAAATTACATAACTATATATTTATATACGTAACAATGCATGAAATGGGAAAGACAAATCGGTGAATTTCCGTCTTACAAACAAAGAAAAAAGTTAAACTAAAGACGCAAATCGGTCAATTCAGGTTGAATTTAATTCTCTTTTACAACACAAAAAAAGGTTGAATTAAATTCTTAACTTACATTTTTCTTAAATTAAATTCTCTTAAATTACAAAGAAAAAGTTGAATTCAATTGACTGCATTGAAAACTAACTTGGGACTTGAAATAAAAATGACTTGGGACTTGAAATAAAAATGACTTGGGACTCGAAATAAAAATGACTTGGGACTTAAAAACTAACTTTTTTCAAAACTAACTTTTTTTTCAAAACTAACTTTTTTTCAAAAACTAACTTTTTCAAAACTAACTTTTTCAAACTAACTTTTTCAAAACTAACTTTTTCAAAACTAACTTTTTCAAAATAACTTTTTCAAAACTAACTTTTTCAAAACTAACTTTTTCAAAACTAACTTTTTCAAAATTAACTTTTTCAAAACTAACTTTTTCAAAACTAACTTTTTCAAAATAACTTTTTCAAAACTAACTTTTTCAAAACTAACTTTTTCAAAACTAACTTTTTCAAAATTAACTTTTTCAAAATTAACTTTTTCAAACCTAACTTTTTCAAAACTAACTTTTTCAAAACTAACTTTTTCAAAACTAACTTTTTCAAAACTAACTTTTTCAAAACTAACTTTTTCAAAACTAACTTTCAAAACTAACTTTTTCAAAATTAACTTTTTCAAAACTAGCTTCTGTAATCTCTGGGGCGGTTGTCCCTCTTGGATGCAACCTATTGACTTGACCTCTTATCAAGTATTTCTATAAATCTCTGGGGCGGTTGCCCGTCTTGGCGCAACCTTCTGACTTGAAAAACTGACTTGAAAAAATGACTTCAAAAAATGACTTCAAAAAATGACTTCAAAAAATGACTTCAAAAAATGACTTCAAGTATCTTTATAAATCTCTGGGGTTTGGTTGTCCCTTTTGGTTACAACCAACTGAAACTGTCTGAAAACTGAAAATGGAACTTGAAACTGCTTCAAGTAACTCTATAACTCTATAAACTCTTTATAAACTCTCTCTAAACTCTCTCTCTTAATTTGCAAGTCAATTCAATTCAGTAATTGAAAAAAATTTGCAAACAAAAAATAAAAAAAAGGTAAACAACATTTCACTCGAATGTACGGGAAGGTACATAAAATAAAATTATTCTATACTGAATATAATAGTGCAAATAACTGTGACAATTGACTCTGCGACAATTGACTCTGCGACAATTGACTCTGTGACACTTAACTCTGTGACACTTAACTCTGTGACAATTAACTCTGTGACAATTAACTCTGTGACAATTAACTCTCTTTTACAATTAACTCTCTTTTCCAATTACTGTTTCACTAAAAAAAAGTGTATCACTGGTGTCTGAAGTGTTCACTGTGTTTTGTGTTAATTCTGACTTAATATTCATTATTAACTGTTAATAATAGTGACTTTTCAAATGTTTATAAATTACTTAAGAAAACAACATGTACTTAACAAAATTTTCTATGGGGAAAATCCTTGAGACGTGTCCTGAAGACGTCTTGTTGGCTACTTCTTGGATGAAAACTAGGCGTGGAGAACTTGGAGTCGTGACCCACCGGTTCAAGGGTGGATGTTACGAACTAGAAGTCGTGACACGCCGGTCAACTGGTTTTATCCTGATGCAGGGTAATTTCGATCTTGGCCAAAGAGTGGCCTCTTCTTAAAATCTTCTTCCTTCTTAAAAATCTTCTTGTTAAAAACCTTCCTCTTCTTAAAAATATTCTTCGTAAAATCATCATCTTATCCTGGTAAAGGGTCGCCAGCTGTTAACCCCTCCGTCTATGGCCCTGAGTCGGTTCGGAATCGACGGGGGTTCTAGTTAGGAGGCAAGCAACGGATGTTTCTTCTTTATACTTTTCTATAATTCTTTTCGGTCGCCTTAAATGGTGGGTCGCCACTCTGTTAAACCCTTGGCTACAGACTCGCCAGACTGTTATGCCAATATCTTCTATGGTGCTTGGGTTGTCTCTTTCTCTCGCTTATGGGTCGAGAATTATTACTTCTTCTCTTGCTATAATACTCTGATCCTTTCTCGTATACTAAAATTATCGACTTTTCTCTTTTATAACTTGACTTACGTAACTGACTGAGTTCCTGAAGAGAGCACGGCTCGAAGGAAAAGATAAAAACGTTCTCTTACATTTAGTTTACTTCTAAAAATGTACAGTTAGTTCTCTGAATTTACAAGGGTAGAGGTTCGACCTCTTTCGACCATGGCTCAGGCCGGAATCTAAAAAGTTAAGTTAAGGAGGCAAGGGGCCTCTGCCCCCTCCTAATGAGGTGCTAATATGAAGAAGTGCAATGAAGAAGAGCCTTAAATGAAGTGGCGCCTAATTTTACAAGTACATGTATAATATAGCCTAAATGTTTGGGGGAGACAGTCGAAGGTTAAGTTTCCCCCCTTTTTTAAACACATCAGATGTTTTTGAATGATTGCAAATAAGAATTTAAAAAAATAAAAATAAAAACTAATTTGTATTTTTCGCCGAGTCTATATTTATGAAGGCGATATCATTTCGTAATAGTACACAAGTACAAATTAAGTACATGACTGAGTACATATTAATTTTGGTTCATTACAATTACGATTACAATTACCAATTAATTCATATTCACTTGTTGTTTAATTACACTTCCATTTTGAAGTACATTCTTACATGATGAATTAAATCATTACATTTAATTACAGTTTCAATGAAGTACATTACAAGTTATTGTTAATTACAGTTTCATTAAAGTATATTACGTTATATTAAATTAAAGTATTACAGTTAATTACAATTAAACAGTTACTATAACTTTGTTTTGTTTTTACAGTGTTTCTTATTAACCCCTTAACTGCGGAGCGCACATATTTGTGCGCTCGGTCATCAACGAGGTATTGCGGAACACACATATATGTGCGCCATGAATTTATCGTGAATAACAGCTTGCGGAAAGCACAAATATGTGTGCTCGTCTATGATTCGTTGATTTTGTTTTAACTCATGACGTCAGTCACACTCTGATTGGTTAAAAAATATCAGTACATAAATTAGAACTGTTGTATTTCAGTTATTGCCAGAAATTGCGTGCGTGTGAAGTGCTTTTTTTTGCCTCCCTTATTTGTGACAATGGCAAAACGTAAACCTCAAAGTGATAGTGATTTGCGATTGTTATTACAACAAGATGATGATGATGATTATAGTTTGCGTCTTTCTGATACAGATAGTGATGATGATTTCAATTCCGATACTGAATCTAATTCTGATCAGAGTGAATCTGAGGATATAGCCAATGGTAATGTGCGCAATCCTTTCCCATTTACGGGTGATAGTGGCCCTAAAATTAGTAATAATATAGAAGCAAATGATGTATTAGGAATTTATGAATGTATAGTTACTGATAAAATAATAAAACTTATTTGTGATGAGACAAATAAATATGCTGAAAAGTGTATTTCAGAAAAGAGAGGGCAACCATTTGGAATTCCTAAACGGAGTAGGCTTCATGACTGGAGTGATGTTTTTGTGCAAGAAATAAGGCTTTTTGAAGGCATATTGCTTTTGATGGGAATTGTACAAAAAACAACTTTACAATCATATTTTTCTAGAAAACCTCTACTAGATACGCCCATATTTTATAGTATTGTGAAAAGGGATAGATTTTTGTTGGTGATGAGGTTTTTGCATTTCTCAGACAGTACTGATTCAAGCAATAAACTGTACAAAATTGATGAGGTATTAGACTTATATAAACAAAGCTTTCAAAAAGCTTATGTCCCTTCTCGTGACATTTCAATTGATGAAAGCTTATTACTATGGAAGGGAAGGTTGAGCTGGAAAATGTATATTCCCCTCAAACGTGCAAGATTTGGAGTGGAATGTTTCATGCTCTGTGAAGCCAAAACAGGCTATATATATAACTTTATTATATATACAGGTAAAGGAACACAGATTCCTATAAATATTGGTGATGTAGATGAAACAAAACAGTCCCATTCAACCAACATAGTCATCTCACTTATGGAAAATATGTTGGATAAGGGTACTTCCTAGGTCTAGAAAATTTTCTGTATTTTTCTGTATTTAACAAATATATTTTCCTCATATATATAGTCTAAATCAAGTTGAACAATATAAATGTTGATACATCATCGAAAAAAACTATATAAGCAACACAACAAACAAAATTTCGGTAAACGCCAAATTTACAAAATTTGGGGAAAATGACTCCGCACTGTGCGTTCGTTTTCGTTCGGAGCCTCACGCAGCTAAGGGGTTAATGGACAATTGAGATGTTAAATATAATACAACGTACATGGCACTTACGATATAATTTATTTACGAAATAATATGCTATAATATGTTATGAATTTGAAATCAGAGCGAACGGAGGTATTTTATCTTTGAGGCGCTCTATTCTGTCGTAGTGAGTGGAATTCGATCTTACTAAGCATTTTTTTGAGTTCACCTCGGGA
>JAJOZX010000045.1:187500-192500 GCA_023014485.1 Bathynomus jamesi | reverse complement strand
TGTATATATATATATATATATATTTATATATGTATATACAGTATATGTGTATATGTTTATATGTATATATATATATATTATGTATATGTATATATATATATGTATATATATTAGGGTGTCCCAAACTCATAGGGAGCAAAATTTTTTTCGGGATACAAATCCGCTCGTGTTGCGCTCTTTTGATGTTTCCCATTAGAAGTCTTCCTGTACAATTTCAGAGAGATCGAAGGAAATTTAAAGGTCCCGAACTTTGAACACTTTATTTCTCCTCTTAACTGAAAGGCAAATTAACTGAAATATTTCTCTCAAAAGTTCCATCACAAAGATGATTATACAAAATAAACATGTATTTTAATCTTAACACACAAACAACAATTTCAAAGCATCACATTTATGCATTTTAACTAAACACGTGTTTCATGAGATCCGTTTTTGTTCCCTTCCGGCTCACATTCCGTCGGCGTGAGTGGACAGTTCGAAGGAGGAACTGGAGGTCTTCTTCATCACGGCACAGAGGTTTGCTTGTGTATTTCTCAATGAGGGCGATGTCTCGCTCTGCTGCATCATTGACCACCATCATTTCTGCAGCTCGGCTCTTTGCCAGACGGTAGTTTTCGTCAGTAGGCCATGTTTCAGGGTCTTTGGTGAGGAACGTGGGCTCAACTTGAAGAAACTGAAAGAGTGTGGTGGATCGACTCGTCAACCACGGACTTAAACGGCCATCCACTTGCAGTCCCTTGCCTTGGACCCGTTTGAGTCCTTTCCCAGGGCGCTTTTTCAGGTTAGCCGTCATGTTACGCTTTTCATTGTCGTCAACTCTGTCATCAAACAGTGCAAGACAGATTAAGTCCTCCGAGATATACCACAGATGACGGAGCACAGCCCGGTAAGCTGTGTTTCCAACGTCCTTGTCAGGGTAACCTACAAGAAGATTGCACAGCCTAACGTCATTTTTGGGAGATTTGATGGCGATGGGAGCCTCGTGCCAGTGACGCACGTATACAAAGCTCACGAAGAGAGCCATACGGCGAACCCCTTGCAGTTCTTGGAGACGAAGTTCGGACAACTGGGACTGCAGTAATGCTATTTTCAGGCAGTAAATACCTTTGGCCATCCATCTGGCCTGATGGTAAGCCCCTGGAGGCCGAAGCTTGTAACGTCCTGCGTCGTCTCTGAGGTACAAGAGGCTCAGTCGAAGAAGTTCTTCATAATCCTCTCGAGGATGATTACCACTTCTTAGGGCATCGCGGAGATAGTCTATTACCTCAAGTCGCATTTGTGAAAGGCAAGCATTGTCATTTATGAAGGCTTTAGCCACCTCGTCCTTGTCAAATGCATCCAACTGACAGTGGTTCATTGATAGGCTGACCATATTTCCTTGCAAAACGGGACATTGGGATGGCAAAAAAGGGACGGGGGTTATGTAATATTCTGTATTCATGAAAAAGTAAGTACATAAACATATTGAGCTTACAATTATTCTTCAGTGACAGAACCCATACAAAAACCCATACAAAACGGTACTGTCCTGTTCAAAACGGTACGTATGGTCAGCCTATTCATTGATGGCCAGGCCTCCTTGAATCTCCTGAAAAGTGGGATTTGAGGACTTGGTGGTGTTCCTAGGCACACGACGAAGACATCCTTGAGAATCACTTCGTGAACGTGATGACGGCAAGCAAACCATAAAAGAGATCTTCCCAATGCCGCTTCCAAACGCGCACACGCACCTTGCACTATCCCTGTGTTGATGCCGTCGTGTCAAACACCATGCCTATGATCTTGTCCTCATTTCCGACTAGGGTGAGCGCTTGATGGACTGCGCTTGCCATTTGCTGTCCTGTGCCGTCTATTATTTTCGGTGCTCCTAATAGGTCTTCCACACCATCCCCAGTCACCACAACAGCAATCCGATCGACTGACTTACCCTCCTGTTCGATGTCAGTGAGTATCTTTGTCCCAGTGGATCTGCAGTCGAGGTGGAAGCTGCTCGAGTGGCCAATAACATTGGTCCCTATCATTGTACGGGCCTTTTGTCGGAAGCGGTGAACCGTGCTCTTTGATGGAACACTGTCAGGACCGAGAGCTAGGGATTTTTCAGTCGCAGCAAACGCTGATGTTGCCTGTCGAACAGAAAGGCCCTCGCGATCCCAAGTTGCTGCCAGGTCAAGATCACTCAGACTTTCTTTTAGTCTGTCATGTTTGGGAGCTTTCGAAGGTTTAAGTCCACAAGTGACGGCTTCGTTTCCACTGTCAGCTGACGATGTGCTAGAACTGCTGTCGGTAGCCTCTTCTGTGACTCCTACAGCTAGAGCCTCCTCCGTTTGACGCCGGTGTGCCCGCTCAAGAGCTCTTTCCCTTTCCTGTCTTTTCATTGTGGCTGCATTATATTTTCTATCTTCACCTCCCATGTAACTCGTATGTCGATCTGCCCTTTGGGAAATGAGGAATTCCTTGTCTTCAAGAGGATATCTCCCCGATCCAGAACGTCTGAGCGGGCGACATCAAAAATATCCTCCATATCAGCCAAGAATACATCCCGCTGCATATTGTAAGTCATTCCAGTCTTGTTCTTGTTTTTATGCAATTTCGATACCTCTGAACCAAAGCTTTCAGTTTAGTCGAGGCATGAACGGAGGTTGTTGCCAGATTCGAGTTGGCTCTAGCCCAGACTTCTAATACAGCCGATATTACAGCCTTGACACTGTTGGAATCTGTCTTCTTTTGGTCGCGGTGATGGTAGAAGAAAAGGAGCAACACGTCCATATTACTTGATAATCGAGATTTAGCCAGCTCTGCTATCGGAGACCTCTCAAGAAGCCACAACTTGATGTTTGATCTTGTCAACGCCATAATGATCAATTCTGAAAACCAAAAAAAAGTCATCAAACGTCGGGACCTCTAAATATCATCTGATCGAGTTGAAACTCACACAGCCAATGCTTTAGCCCAAACCACATCCGGGCATGACACGAGTGGTCAGGTCGTCTTAAGAAAAAAAATTGGGACACCCTAAATTATATATATTTATGTGTATATATGTATATATATATATATATATATATATATATATATATATGTGTGTATATATATATATATATATATATGTCTGACCGGCAATTGGAAGATCCTGGGTTCGATTCCCGGGCGGGTGCCTTATTTTTCATTTGTTTGTTATTTCTCTTCCTCGTGTGCAGAACACTCCTCTATACTTACGTCGTTTCTATACGTTAATATACTGCGCGGTCATTGCAGTTAAATGTATATATGTATATATGTGTATATATATATATATATATATATTATATGTATATATATGTATCGTAAAGAACGACGCTTGTATAGGAGAACATTCCGCGCAAGATGAGAAGAGAGAACGAACAAATGAAAAAATGAGGGAACCACCCGGGAATCAAACCCGGGATCTCCCGATTGCCGGTCAGGTATGATAACCACTACACCATGGTCCTCACTCAATCAGAAGTCGTAATTCCTCTACATACGCGCAGAAACCAATGCCCGAAGTGGGAACCTCCCGCATGCCGTATCTATATATACATTTCAACTGCAAAGAACACGCAGTATAAATAACGTAAAGAACGACGCTTGTATAGGAGAACATTCCGCGCAAGATGAGAAGAGAGAACGAACAAATGAAAAAATGAGGAAACCATTTATATATATATATAATAATGTTATAATGTTACAGACCAACAAAGACCCTAGGATCCACTCATGGTTGGTCCACCTAACATTGTTCTTAATTGTGTATGTCCTCCGTGGTGGCGGAGGGGACCTACAATTTTACGTGGGTTCCGAACCACAAGAACATAAGAAATTTATGCAAAAACTGCCTGTACATTGGCAACGACCAATTTTTGCATAACTAATTAATTATCAATTTAAAACTAATTAATTATCAATTTAAAACTAATTAATTATCGATTTAAAACTAATTAATTATCGATTTAAAACTAAAGATAGAATCTCTGGATCCACAGGATCAAGTCATAATAGACTACTATCCAGAAATATGTTACACTCTATATCTATTTATAACCAACATGCAAATATATCAGATCCAAAGAATCCAGTCAATTTCATTACGGTATCCATCACTACTAGTACCTTGCCAACGAAAAAAATTCATGGTCCATATCGATTGCGGACCATGTCAAAATTTACATATACATTACAATATATATACTTAGGAGGAAAGTGTAGGTGTGGCTGTAAAGACTGTACAGTAATGTAGAATGTGTGTGCACCCATTTTATGTCTCCCATTTCAAGGTGTTTGTGGGGCAAGTGAAGATCATGAGTTTTTCGATACCTCACAATACTATGGGGGGCACCGCTCGGCAGAGGAATCTCTTTAAATGGGGTGTGTAAGGACAGAGAGTATCCCCTAACCCAAGATGCTGCCTCCCTATATCCCACAACACTTGTGTTGAGCTGTGGGATCGATCACCACAAAGCCTTACTTTTACTACCTTAAACTATACCCAATCTATCAACATATTTGTCTAATCGATTTTTAAAAATGTGTGTGTATATATATATATATATATATATATATCCTTGCGGCCCATGATGGGAGTTAAATGCTCTGTGGAACTGTAACTTTAACTCGTCACCTTTCATCAAATAAAATGAGAACAGCTAATGGAAACTACAGTATTATATCCACTTCAAATTATTTTTTACAAAAACAAAACAATTTAATGGTGAAAAATACAACATATAACTATATTTCGGTCCTAAATGGTTGTATGTATAATATATATATATGTTTATATGTATTTATATGTGTGTATATATATATATATATATATATATATATATATATATATATATATATATATAATATATATATATATATATATATATATGATACACACAGACCGTGCATGGAACAAGGAACTCTTCTGGAATAATTAAATCCACTATAGTCCGAATAAGTAATGGTAAATGACAAATACCATAGTTTTTCTTTTTCAT
>JAJOZX010000045.1:170000-185000 GCA_023014485.1 Bathynomus jamesi | reverse complement strand
CAGGGTTGATGTCAAAGTAGGCCAGCAGGTCCTTGAGGAGGGCGAAGTCATTTCGGGGGGCAGTTGCGGCGATCGGAGCCTCCGTCCACGCCTTGGCGTAGACCCGACAGACGAAGATGCAGATGCTCCGGAGGCCACTCTCCTCCCTCGCCGTGAGTTTGAACTGCTGTCGGAACATCCAGACCTTCAAGGCGTAGATTGCCTTCGCCATCCAGCGGGCGTGGTGAATCGGCCGGGGAGCTCGGAAACGCACTCCTCGCGGGGGGACGTGACCGACGAAGAGGAGGGTGAGCTCGAGCAGCTCATGGTAATCGTCGCGCAGGTCCTTGCGCTCGACTATCGCCTTCTCAAACCACTCCGTGTCGACAGTGGTGAGCAGAGGAGCGACATCGGGGTGCGCAGCGCCGGACTCGTACTGGCTTCTGTCCAGGAAATCCCAGCGCTCCTGAAAACGCTTGAAGAGGGTCACATCAGGACCGGACGTGGGGCCCATCACAGCCGTGAACGCCGCACCGAGGAGGAGCTCCAGCACATGATGGCGGCACGCGAAGTAGAGCAAGTCTTTCGCGAGGTGTTGCTCGATGAGGACGCACGCTCCGTTGTTCCGGCCGGTGTTCAAGGCGGTGGTATCGAATGACAAGCCACTCACTTGCTCAGTGAGCTCCCACTCCTCCAACGCGTTGAGGACGGCCTTGGCCATCTCAGAGCCCGTTCCACTCGGCAGCTTCGGGACGCCCAGGAGCTGCACCGCGCCGTTACCGGAGACCAAGATGGGAAGCCGATCGACTTGCTCCTTGCTCGTCAAGTCCTGCATGAGCTTGCCGTCCCAGTGAACGACAAGATTGCCGGCCCTCAGCTCTTCCTTGAGCGCCACGTTGAGCCTGGAGCGGTGCCTGCGCCGGTGTCGGCGGATGGAGCTGCGGTTGATATTGAGCTCTGCGACGTCGTGCCCAAGCGACCGGGCAACCTCTGTCAGGACGTAGACAGCTCCTCGGTCGGTCACCTTCGTGCGATCCAGCGACGACGCCACAAGCCGCCGAAACGATGTTCGTCGTGCCCCGCCTGGAGCGCTTCGGAGCCCGAGGGCTCCCTTCTCCATGGTCGTCGCTCTCCGCTGCGCTTGCGGCACCACTGGAAGAGGACGAAGACCACTCGAGCTCCACTCGGGCCGTAGATGTCGTCGCTTCTTCCTCGGCTCGCTGCCTCCGTCGGTCTTCTTCCCCTTGGCGTTGAGATGCGCGGGCATCGACAGCGGCTAGCGTCGAGTCGACGGACCCCAGCTTGCCGCGCCGACGGGGTTCGCGCTGAGCGAGGAGGAACGCCTTGTCCTCCTCGTTCTTGAGCAGCTCCATGGCGTTAGCGGCAGCGACGTCGAACAGGTTCATCATCCGCTCGCTGAACTCGTCCTCCCGCTTCGCTTGAGCGCCAGCTCGCCCCTTGTTCCTCTTCACATCGTTGAACTCCTTGTGGAGCTTCTCAATCTTGGTGACGATGTGGTCCTTCCGGCGGAGGGGGATTCGCGCCTTGGACCACACCTCGGAGACGAGCTCGACGACCTGGTTGGCGGCCTCTCGAAGTGACTTCTTCTGGACGTCGATCCTGTAGACCGTCAGGGCCAAGACCTCTTTTTGCGAAGGAAGTTGCGACCCGGCGATCGATTCCTGCGGGGCAATCAGGTAGCGCAGCTTCGCTGCCATGATCCAGGTTATCTACTTAAAGGTTGAAGGAGTTATTCACTATTCAGTTTAAATTATAATCATTAGAATTTACAGTTTTACACACATTAGTTATCCAACCACTGACGAGTAGCTTGACTTATGGTTAAAGGAGTTATTCAGTTTAAATTATAATCATTAGAATTTACAGTTTTACACACATTAGTTATCCAACCACTGAAAATCTGGAAAGAATGAAAAAAACAAACATTACAAATTATGTAACATTTACTTGAAAGTCAAAAAATTAGCTTAATGGTAATGCTCAATGAGGGAGGGGTAAACGTTGTCCGATTAAAAAAAATAAATCACCTAGAGAGTTTTCTCGACCATTCGAACGATTTCCGCGGGTGGGAGCTGAAAAATGTTCAACTTGAAATTTCACCCCCTAAGCAAGGACCACCCTAGTGTGTATATATATATATATAAATATGTATATATATATATGTATATATATATATATGTATAAATATATGTGTGTATATATATGTATATATATATATGTATATATATCAGCAAACAACCACAGGGAAAAGGAAACATAAAGTCCGAGCGCTTTCGTGAAATATTCACATTATCAAGGAGGAACAGAAAATAGACGGAGATTACAAAGTAAATGAGTTAAATAGACAAGCAAAAAATTCACAATCGGCACCTCAAATTAAAGGCCTTAAAGCCCTCTAAAGATTTTTTCAATTGATAACATAATCTGTAGGCTGCTAAGTTACAAATTTAAAAGAAGTATACTGTATAGATGAAATTAGACAAAAAAAAACAATACAGAGAACAAAAATTATTATAATGGTTATTAACACTAATATTTAATTAAAGCACGCAATTAATTGGCAAGAATTTAATGAAAACGAATAGATAACGTAGATAACAAATAGATAACATAATCTGTAGGCTGCTAAATTACTATATAGATGAAATTAAACAAAACACCAGTACAGAAAACAAAAATTATTATAATGGTTATTAACACTAATATTTAATTGAAGTCGGAAATTAAGTGGCCCGAAATTAATGAAAACAAAGGGAATGTTGCCATCGTCTTCCAGATTATTACAAAATTTCTACAAACAGTCTGGAAAAAAATTGTTTTCCCAAAAGCAACCCAGTTCAAAAGTCCAATAAACCCCCAGCAACCAAAGATTATACACGAAAGAAATATTACAATTAAAATAGACACATAAGAATGTTAACAGTTCTTACAATAATATTTATTTATTTAACCAGGGCAAACCATTAAGGGGCAAGAATGTAGTTAAGAAAACAGTAGGCCCTTCGCCAGCTTTCTGACAATGCACGAATCTAATTTGTACAACCCAGGGCTAATATTAAGGACCAAATCCGCATTATTCTTGATCACACTTGATTCCAGTATATTTCTGCTAACAATAGATTTACTAAACCTTAATTTGGAAGCATTTTTCCAATCAATGGGATGATTAGTATCTCTTACGTGAATGAAAATGGCGTTAGATTCCTGGCCAGGTATTTACTATTCTATGCGTAAAAAAGTTTACATATATATATATGTATGTATATATATATGTGTATATATATATATATGTATGTATATATATGTATATATATATATATATATGTATATATATATATGTATGTATATATATGTATGTATATAATGTTATAATGTTATAATGTTTCAGACCAACAAAGACCCTAGGATCCACTCATGGCTGGTCTACCTAACTGTGTTCGTAATCGTGTATTGTTTATGTCCTCCGTGGTGGCGGAGGGGACCTACAATTTTACGTGGGTTCCGAACCACAAGAACATAAGAAATTTATGTAAAAACTGCCGGTAAATTGGCAACGACCAATTTTTACGAAACTAAATAATTATCAATTTAAAACTAATTAATTATCGATTTAAAACTAAAGATAGAATCTCTGGATCCAGAGGATCAAGTCATAATAGACTACTATCCACAAATGTTACACTCTATATCTATTTATAACGGACATGCAAATATATCACATCCAAAGAATCCAGTCAATTTCATTACGGTATCCATCAAGTCACGGTCCATATCGATTGCGGACCAAGTCAAATTTACAACCATATACATTACAATATATACACTTACGAAGAAAAGTGTAGGTGTGGCTGTAAAGACTGTACAGTAATGTAGAAATGTGTGTGCACCCAATACGGGTCTCCCATTTAAAGGTGTTTGTGGGGCAAGTGAAGATCATAAGTTTTTCAATACCTCACAGTACTATGGGGGCACCGCTCGGCAGAGGAATCTCTTTAAATGGGGTGTGTAAGGACAGAGAGTATCCCCTAACCCAAGACGCTGCCTCCCTATATCCCACAACACTTGTGTTGAGCTGTGGGATCTATCCCCACAAAGCCTTAATTTTACTACCTTAAACTATACCCTTTCTATCAACATGCGCGTCTAATCGATTTTTAAACATGTTTATAGATGTGCTACTAATTACTTCTACCGGCAAACTATTCCAGGTATTTACTATTCTATGCGTAAAAAGTTTTACATATATATATGTATGTATATATATATATATATGTATGTGTATATATATAATATATGTATGTATATATGTATGTATATATATGTGTATATATATATTATATATGTATAATGTATATATATTATGTATATATATGTTATATATATGTATAATATATTCTATGTATATATATATATTAATTATATATATATATATATATGTGTATATTATATAGGGTGTGACAGTTGCCCCAACTTTGTCCTACAATACTGTTCAAAATTTTGTTGTTGCATATTGACATAAAAAATACCCACGTGCAATTTTTTGAAGATTCATGCATATTCGAGTGAGCACCAGCAATTTGAAAATAGCGATTTTGCTTATACGGCATACGCGCCTATATATGAGATTACACACCATCATAAGGGATATTAACACAAATCATTTGCCTGTCTTAATTAAAAGCTGTTATCACTAACCACAAAAAGTTAATCATTCTTATTCTCTCATGGTACACTAAGGGGTTTTATCATATATTCACAAGGTATTTTTCTCTAGAGCAAGAAACCATGATTTCTGTTCGGAAACAGATGATCGTTTGAACTGATTAGGAACGCGGAGTCTGTCATTTTCAACTACTTGAATGACTTCTTGAAAGCGCTCCTCATCCCTGGCAACATTAAGAAAGTCATGGCAAAGTTTTACACCACACTCTGCAGCCTCATTGACGACCTGAAGCTTGTCCACAACCCGTTTCATGTTCAGGTAGTCGTCATGATCCGCCCATTCACTGGCTGGACTGTGGAGAAACTGATAGGGCATGCCTAAATGGTGAAGAACCGGCTTGAGTTGGGCCAATTAGGTCCACCAGGGCAGTGCCACTTTCTGGGACAGGGGAAGATATGGCTTTCCATAGCCCCCATGATTGAGCCCCACTCTCTTAGTAACTTCAGTGCCTTCATGGCAAAGAAGGGCCTTCCTCATCTCCTCTTTTGTCCTTTCTTGTACTTGGGACGAGAACAAAGCCAGTGGGGCCAACTCCTCAGTTAGGTACCAAGTGTGTCTACCGAGTGCCACACGTGCTTTGTCAACTATTGTGGCGTCATATGGGGCAAATTCAGCCAAGGTTTCGACCAAATTCAAGTCATTCAGTGGCGCACTTGCTGGAACGGGGCAAACAATCCACCATGGGACATAAACATCGACTGTGAACACAGCAAACCGTTCTAACTTGCTGATTTGACTTTTAGTCACAACCTCGGCTTTGGGAAACTGCTCTTTGATCTGGCCTGACAAAAGAACAATCTTGAGGGTATAGAGCAGTTTAGCCATCCACCTTGCTTTGTGAAGTGCGCCGGGATAGACCATTGTGAAGTTCACTGGCTCGGATCCTTTAGTTACAAGCAGCAGACAAAGCTCTACCAGCTCCTTGTAGTCGCCACGTGTAAATGGTTGGGCTAGAGATTCACGGAAGAAGTCAGCCATCTCCTGCTGGCGCTCCTCAAACACTCCAGGCATTGCGGGGTAGTAGTATTTCTTTTTTTCATTGTACGCCAGTTGAGAGAAATGGTTCTTGGACCTAGAAATGCAATTATTGGGATTATTGTATTTCGTACTAATCTATAATATTGTTTTAGGGTATTAAGATTGATATGAGGCGATCATTTGCTTGGTGTTAGTATATTTTATAAGTCTAATAAAGAAATTCCACTAAATTTGTTCATTAGTAATAATATTCCTTGTTATTTTGTAAAGCTTATGACTCACCTCTGGAAAACCATTATGTTTGGACTTGAAGAGCCCTCCACTTTCAAGCAATCCAAGCAAACACCAAGGATGACTTCGCCACATGCCTGCGACAGGCGCACCAGAATACGGCACGCTCTAATTCCTTTTGGAGGAGACGCAATCAGCTGTTTTTTGTCCTGAAAAAAAATGTAATTGTAGTTTAAGGCCACCATTTCAGGCACGTGCTTTTTTCAGATTTCTGTTAAATCATTCACTGTATTTTGGTATTAATGTCGTGATAAATTCACGCTGATGTTTGAAATAGGTTTACCTGTATTGGATGAAGTTGTGTCGAAAACCATACCAACGACATTCTGTTCACACTCCCAATCGACCAGAAGTTGTTTGGTTGCTGTTGATATCAAGTCTCCTTGAACCAGGCCAGCTTTTTTAGTCAAATGCGGAAGAGGTGGGACTCCAAGAAGCTTTGTGCCATTGACACCAGACACAAGAATGGGCAGGCGGTCATCAGTGCCTTTGGAATCCAGCGTGTCCATAAGTTTACCATCCCAGTGCACCAGTACTTTGTCTGATGGTTGCTATTCATCCATGATTTTTAAACTTATTTCTGACACGATGGAAGCTCGGTATCGGTGGGCCGTCCTTGCATTTAGACTCAGCTTTGATGTATCTCCACCACATGCAGATACAAGGGAGTACACAATTGCACTCAGCTGGGTCGGCGAGATGTTGTTTCGAACACTGCATGAAACAAGTTCTGCCGACTTCAGAATATCATGGGGCACAAAAATTAAAACTCCCTCTTTCACTGTTCTCCGATGGTTTCTCTTTGGTTCAGCAGTGCTGGCTTATCAATGTCATCGTCCTCATCAGAGCTAATAGGTGAATCAATATCAGCCTGTACATTCTCAGCATGATCACATTGCTCTCTCTCTCTTGTTGCTTCTCTTCTCGCATCTGCCTTTTCTGTCGCTTCTGAACCTTTTCTGTGAGTACTTTGTTTACCCCAGAGTAGGTAGCTACAGTACTCTGTCACTTAGCATGCTTTTCATAAAGAGTATGTCAGTATCGATGGCATCTTGTTCGGCCTGAGTTTTCCCCTTTTTCGCAGCCGCCATGTCTTTCAACACTGTGTTCTTATAAAATTTCATCGTCAGGCTCAATTCTGATTTAAACTTCATAATTCCAGGATCATCAGCCCGTCTTCTATCCTCATTCTTTTTCATAAGCATCATGTAGTCTTTGTCATAGTAAGTTTTAATCACTCGGCCAATATTGTTCCTACCTGTAATGGTCGGGACATTCGCCTTCTCGTAATGCAAAAGCACATTGTCAATGGTGGCAGATAAAGCCTGGTCCCAATGCATATCCCGAAGGTTTGCTAATAGGCATAGTAAGACCTGCCTATTAGTTGGCAGTTTGCAGCCCTTTATTTCCTTTTCTTCTTCTCGGGGTACGGTGCCCAATAACATTCTGACATACTCATCATCTTGCCTTGTATCCATGATTAAATTCTCTATTCACAACATCAAATCACTGTCAAGGGAAAAGAAAAGAGCATCATTAAAATTAAATGCAATAAAATAATACGTGGAAAATTTGTGGGTCAGCGTTCCAGACCCGGAAATGAAAATCTGATAAAATGTGCTATTTTCACACTTATTTATGAAGTTCATAAGCTGAAATAGCAATACTTGCTGGTACGACGGTGCTAGCTCAAACATGCACCGATCTCCAAGAAAATTTACATGGGTGTTTCCTAGATAAATACACAACACTAAACTTTGAACAGCATTGTAGGACCATTTTTTGATTTTTGGAGGGCAACGGTCACACCCTAATATATATATATGTGTGTATATATAATATGTGTATATATATATATGTATATATATATATATATATATATATGTGTATATATATATATATATATATATATTATATATATATATATATATATATATTACATTCAACTGCAAAGAACACGCAGTATAAATAACGTAAAGAACGACGCTTGTATAGGAGATATTCCGCGCAAGACGAGAGAGAGAGAACGAAACAATGAAAAAATGAGGTAACCACCCGGGAATCGAACCCGGGATCTTCCGATTGCCGGTCAGATGCGATACCATTACACCATGGTCCTCACTCTTCCAAATGCCGTAATTCTTCTACATACTCGCAGAAACCAATGCCCCAAGGGGGCACCTCCCGCATGCCGTAACATTATCTACATTCAACTGCAAAGAACACGCAGTATAAATAACGTAAAGAACGACGCTTGTATAGGAGATATTCCGCGCAAGACGAGAGAGAGAGAACGAAACAAATGAAAAAATGAGGTAACCACCCGGGAATCGAACCCGGGATCTTCCGATTGCCGGTCAGATGCGATACCATTACACCATGGGCCTCACTCTTCCAAATGCCGTAATTCTTCTACATACTCGCAGAAACCAATGCGTCGTTCTTTACGTTATTTATACTGCGTGTTCTTTGCAGTTGAATGTATATAATGTTACGGCATGCGGGAGGTGCCCCGTTGGGGCCATGTCACGCCATGTAAATTTACCTCCTTCTCAACTGTCACTCTTGGGTTCTCCGCAGCCCAGTAGACACAATTGTGTCTGTTAATTGTGCCGTTAAGCTTAAAACATGCCTCATCTGACCACCAGATGTTGTCTAGCATTGTGTCCTCTTCGTCAAGTTTAGCTAAGAACTCTTCGCAAAATTGAAGACGGCGGTCGTCATCTCCATCATGAGGGCATGCAGTAAGCTGGAATGTAGGTTTCCATTTTTTCTGGTGAAGGATACGGATAACACTTGATTGGCTCACATTCCAACTCTGCAGATAAACGGCGAGTTGACTTTTGCGGACTTTGTTCCAGTCTCCTGATGGCTTCTTCAGCCTTAGCTACATTCGTTGCCGTTTTCGGACTACCGGACTTCTTTGCAGTGGCTACCGACCCTGTTGCTTCAATTTCTCGACAATCATCGTATGTTTCTTCCCTGGGTGGGTTTAATATCGAATTCCTGTGCCAAACGGCGTGCCGCCATCGTTGTTCTTCATTACTTTGTAGTAATGTTTCACGGCCGCAATGCGTTTGATTCATTGAAAGGTAATTCATGGTTCATTTGGTGCAAATTCAGTAACTTTCCAAACTCTCAGCAATAACCTGCAAAACAAAAACAAATAAATAAACTAAGAAAATTAATAATCGCAAGACATTATTAACAACATGACTTCCCAGAAAGAATCTGACAGCCGAAAAAAAAGAAATCGGGCGCTACTTTTGGACTCACCCTGTATATATGTATTATATATATATGTATATATATATATATATATATATATATAATATATGTAGATATATATATGGGTGTATATATATATATATATATATATTATATTATGTATATATATGTGTGTGTGTGTATATAGGTATATATAATATCTATATATATATATATATATAATATATATATATATGTATATATATATATATATATATGTATATACATATATATGTATATATATATATATATTATATATATATATATGTAATATATATGTATATATGTATATATATAGATGTATGGGTATATGTAAAAAGTGAACAATGAACAATTCCTACACCATCATTATATGATTCATTGTCCATTTTTACATAAGAAACCAAAAATTGCATAAGCGGTTTTGGATAGAATTTCGATTTGTAATAATGACTTATACACTATGACGTCATAAAATAACTTTATTCTCTTTACGTTTCCCACTCTGTCTCTAATTTGTTCTTTAAATCTTCCTAATAATGATTTGTACTTTACGTACAAATTCAATAACTATGACGTCACATTTTCCCTTCATCATATATCTAGTATCCAATGTATGAAAATTCTTTAACATCATGCTAAGGACGAAACACTCTTAAAAGTCATTATTTATATTGTTATGTAGTATAAATATAATTATTATTCAACCATACTCATTCTTACATTCACGTTCTTTCTTGACCGCTATCCTTTATTAATTTTATTACTTATTCATTATCATCTACCTATTGTCTACTTATGCCCTATCAACTTATCAGTCTATGTTTACTCGTGTCAATCATGAAATGCAAAACTTTCGCAGTTCGTTCGAGAACGCGAAAAAACGTTCTCGTATTATTTTTTTCATTTTATTTTTAATTATATGACCTCCCGAGTTGAACTCAAAAATGCTGAGTTAAGAATTTAAAATTCCACTCACGACGACAGAATCGAGCGCCTCAAAGATAAAAAATACTCCGTTCGCTCTGATTTCAAATTTATAACATTTATAACATATTATGTTATAACATGTGTGTCATGTCTTATGTACTTGTGTTGTACTAATAACCATCTAGTATAACCATATATAAATATATGAAAACACTGTAATTAATAATAACTTGTAATGTACTTCAGTGAAACTGTAATTAAATGTAATGATTTAATTTATCATGTAAGAATGTACTTCAAAATGGAAGTGTAATTAAACAACAAGTGAATATGAATTAATTGGTAATTGTAATCCATAATTGTAATCGTAATTGTAATGAACCAAAATTAATACGTACTCAGTCATGTACTCAAAATTGTACTTATGTACTATTACGAAATGATATCGCCTTCATAAATGAAGACTCGGCGAAAAAAATACAAATTAGTTTTTATTTTATTTTTTAATTTGAAATTTGCAATCTTTTAAAACATCTGATCATGTGTTTAAACGGGGGGAAATTTAACCTTCAACTGTTCTCCCCCAAACATTTAAGTTATATTATACGTACATTTGTAAAAATACACTTCTTCATTTCGCCACTTCATTTTAAGGCACTTCTCCATTAGACTTCATGCTAGCACCTCATTAGGAGGGGGCAGAGGCCCCTTGCCTCCTTATTATATTTTTAGATTCCGGCCTGAGCCATGGTCGAAAGAGGTCGAACCTCTACCCTTGTAAATTCAGAGCAATACCTGTAATTTTTAAGAAGTTAAACCACAGTAAAAGAAGTTTTTATCTTTTCCTTCGAGCCGTGCTCTCTTCAGGAACTCAGTCAAGTCGACAAGTTATAAAAGAAAAGTCGATAATTTTTAGTATCAGAAAAAGTATCAGAGTATTATTGAAAGAAAAGAATTAACAGAGTGTCGACCCCATAAAGCGAGAGAAAAGAATTATAGAAAAGTATAAAGAAGAAACATCCGTTGCAGCCTCCTAACCAGAACCCCCCGTCGAATCCGAACCGACTCAGGGCCATAAAGGGGGGGTTAACAGCTGGCGAACCTGCCAGGATTAGAGGAATATTTTAAGAAGATTTTAAGAAGAGGCCACTCTTTGGCCAAGATAGAAATTACCCTGCATCAGGATAAAACCAGTTGACCGGCGTGTCATGACTTCTAGTTCGTAACATCCACCCTTGAACCGGTGCGTCACGACTCCAAGTTTTTCACGCCTAGTTTTCATCCAAGAAGAAGTAGCCAACAAGACGTCTTCAGGACACGTCTCAAGGATTTTCCCCATAGAAAATTTTGTTAAGTACATTTGTTTTTTAAGTAATTTATAAACATTTGAAAAGTCACTATTATTAACAGTTAATAATGAGTAACAAACCAGAATTTAACACAAAACAGTGAACACTTCAGACACCAGTGATACATTTGTTTTTACTGAAACAGTAATTTTAACAGAGTTAATTGTAACACAGAGAGTTAATTGTAACAGAGTTAATTGTAACAGAGTTAATTTTAAGTTATTTTCAGTTATATTCAGTATAGAATAATTTTATTTTATGTATCAAACATAATAGTATCGTACCTTCGTGTACATTAGAGTGAAATGTTGTTTACATTTTTTTATATTTCTGTTTGCAAATTTTTTTCAATTACTGAGTTGAATTGACTTGCAAATTAAGAAAGAGAGAGTTTAGAGAGAGTTTATAGAGTTATAGAGTTACTTGAAGCAGTTTCAAGTTCCATTTTCAGTTTCAGACAGTTTCAGTTGGTTGTAACCAAAAGGGACAACCAAACCCCAGAGATTTATACAGATACTCGAAGTAGTTTCGAGTCAGTTTTATTTGCAAATAAGTTGCAAATCAGTTTTCAGTTTCAGAAGGTTTCACCAAGAGGGTCAACCAAAACAGAAGTTAATCGTCTCCACTTGATAAAGGTCAAGTGCAGTCATTTTCCATTTTCAGTTAATTTCAAGTTAGTTTCAGAATACTTCATAAGAGTCACAGTCAGAAGGTTGCGCGCAA
This sequence comes from Bathynomus jamesi, assembly GCA_023014485.1. Classification (NCBI taxonomy): domain Eukaryota; kingdom Metazoa; phylum Arthropoda; class Malacostraca; order Isopoda; family Cirolanidae; genus Bathynomus; species Bathynomus jamesi. The sequence continues at coordinate 172,760 of JAJOZX010000045.1, read as the reverse complement.
GACTGGGCAACCCCCAGAGATTTATAGAAATACTTGATCGAGTTCAAGTCAGAGTTTTATATTCGAAGTCGGAGAGTTTTATATTCGAAGTCGGAGAGTTTTATATTCGAAGTCGGAGAGTTTTATATTCGAAGTCGGAGAGTTTTATATTCGAAGTCGGAGAGTTTTATATTCGAAGTCAGAGTTTATTCGAAGTCAGAGTTATATTCGAAGTCAGAGTTATATTCGAAGTTAGAGAGTTCAAGTCAAAGTTAGTTTTTAATCAAGTAGTTTTCAAGTCCCAAGTTTTCAATGCAGTCAATTGAATTCAACCTTTTTTTGTTGTTCAAGAGAATTTAATTCCACCTTTTTTTGGTTGTAAAAGAGAATTAAATTCAACCTGAATTGACCGATTTGCGTCTTTAGTTTAACCTTTTTTCTTTGTTTGTAAGACGGAAATTCACTGATTTGTCTTTCCCTTTTCATGCATTGTTATGTATATAAATATATAGTTATGTATTCATTAATTAACAAAACCGTTTTACACAAAAGTTTTTAACGAGTTTTATAATTATTTGATTATATGATGACAGAAATAACGTAACAATTAATCGATATCATGTACCTAATTTATCCTGCTCTGTACGATCGGGAAATTTACCCGTATGACCGCACATAACCCTAAATTTCAGTCATTTAATTTTATAAAACTTCTACGCAATAAAACAGATGTATTTGTCTATATGCAAACAAGTTTTCAGACTAAAAAAATCAAATAATTCAAAATTCTATCAACATTCAACGAAAGAGTATGATTTTTTCTACTTAACCTGCAAAAATTATTAAACCTTTTTAATATTTTCTTTTATTATCTAAAAATAATTTTTAATATAAAATTTACCTGAATTATTAAAGAAAAGATTGTTCGAAATGCTTCCCTTCCATTTCAATATACTTTTTTATTCTTGGTCGAAATTCATCTATGGTTCGATTTACTTTTATTTTTAAGAATATTATAAAAAAATTATGTTAGCTCATTAAAATGCATAATTGATCTCTATTTTTAATTTGTATTTTATTTTTATTTTGTTCAATTAATCGTGAGTAACTGTCCTTAAATTGTTATTGTACCATTTGTAAGATATCAAACGAAAATTATAGTCAAATTGACATACTACTACAGTATATGGCTATGAATTTTAGTTGTCGAAATTAATTGTGTGTCAAAATTCAATTTTAAAACCGTGAGATGTACTTTCATTAATTGTAAGTCCTCTAAGTTCGTTTTTTTAATTACCTTATACGTGTAACTGATTAATTATGTAAAATCTATAATCCTAATTGAATTTTATTACTTTTGACACATATTCGAATTCATTTACGTTCCGTCCCTTCAGTCACTTTTGCATTAAAACTCGTATGCAAACATCATCGTTATAATCTTAATAATTTTTGCTTACTATATATAAATTCTCGTTCATGCATTTATTAAGTTGTTTTATCTATTCCTTAAAGTAAATATATTATATATAATCCTAAGTCATCAATGACCCGTAATGATCTAGTTCTTCACAGGATGAACAAATTACTCTCATATTCTACATACTATTGTACCGACTCACTCATCTACAGATGCTTCTTACTAATATTTATAGATACATATGCACACTGACGTACAACTTCAACTATTCAACTATAAATCCCCTTTCTCCTTTTGGACGTGTCACCAACCACTACAATTTGTACCTAATACACACAAATACACATTTGACCACTGGTCTATACATCATCCATTACGTAATTCTATTTTTACCTACACTAGTCAATAAAAATTAGTTTATAGATTGTACGATTTGCATTTTTCCCTTTTACCTATTCATTATGTACATAATTTATCCCACAGAAAAAAATAAAATTTTGTAAAAAAAATTTTAACCATATCATTGTTTGTCTAACTTAATTGGTTGTCTAAATTAATGTATTAATCCTATTAATTGTTTATCTAAATTAAAGTTTTAATTGAATTTTTATATTTTTATCATAGCCCTCTACGCGAGTGTCATGTTAAAAAATTTGATTACTCTGCATTGTACTCAACTACCCGAACTCGTTCTGTATAAAATTTGTATTGTAAAGAATGTCGTCATTACTTACGATGTTATTTTCTCAATTGTATTGTATTGTATTAATTTTATTATATTATTGTATAAATATCATTTAAAAAAAAAAAAAAAAAAAGGGGAGAGCAATGTAAAAAGTGAACAATGAACAATTCCTACACCATCATTATATGAATTCATTGTCCATTTTTACATAAGAAACCAAAAATCGCATAACCGAGTTTTGGATAGAATTTCGATTTGTAATAATGACTTATACACTATGACGTCATAAAATAACTTTATTCTCTTTACGTTTCCCACTCTGTCTCTAATTTGTTCTTGTAAATCTTCCTAATAATGATTTGTACTTTACGTAAAAATTCAATAACTATGACGTCACATTTTCCCTTCATCATATATCTAGTATCCAATGTATGAAAATTCTTTAACATCATGCTAAGGACGAAACACTCTATAGAAGTCATTATTTATATGTTATGTAGTATAAATATAATTATTATTCAACCATACTCATTCTTACATTCACGTTCTTTCTTGACCGCTATCCTTTATTAATTTTATTACTTATTCATTCATCTACCTATTGTCTACTTATGCCCTATCAACTTATCAGTCTATGTTTACTCGTGTCAATTTGTGACGCGCGAAACTTTGGGCG
>JAJOZX010000045.1:135000-165000 GCA_023014485.1 Bathynomus jamesi | reverse complement strand
TACAGGATTATATAAATACATGAACTATATAACACAAGACTTTTTAAAATGGATACTTTTTCTTACGATGGATACAGGGACTATATAAATGAATACAAGAATTACATGAAGAATAAGATAATATAGGAATATGGGAATTATTTATGGTTCATTTTTACAGGGCTCTTCCCTCTAGAATGATATTAATATAATAATGTAACATCCTAACTAATGCTTACTAGATGATAACTATTGGTTTTATAATACAGGTTTATATATACAACATAAGTCGGGTGGTTAAGTCTAGTTCACGTGGTCTGGGTACGCACTCTTGGTCGTGCATAAATAGTTTCATGTTCCGTGTCACTTGGTTTTCTTTGTTCCCAGAATGATCTTTTCACCACAAACATACCGAAGATAATAGCACAAACAATAATGATACTAACGGCAGATGTTGAGAAAATGGTTACCGGTTGTAGTATTTGTAAGAGGTTATTTTGGTTATCAACCGAAATTTTAAACCGGCTCAATTGATCATTCCATTCAGGGGCATGTAGTTCGGGTAGGATGGTTACAGATTTTATGGAGAGATTTAAGATCTCTATGACTGGTTTAAATTTAATTTGCGACGGGAATGGGTATGAGTTATTAAGGGTAACCTTATACGGGTTGTATATTTGGAGGGCTTTTGAACGCAAGGAGCAACCAATTGGTAGCCGAATAACCATAGGGATTGTAATGAGGGAATAATTCGATGGACACTCGAGAGTAGCGGCAGTCCTGTTCGCGAAGGAAACCCAGATGTCTGGTCCAATTCGTAGTTGGATGGTTTTATGGGAATGAAATTTTTTAAATGAACATACGGGGGCATGCCGGTCACGAATTAAATCGATAAAGCAAGACCTAGTAGTTGGAAGAATAACTGGTTTGAGTGGAGGGCAGACGAGTTGTTTATTTGGTTGCGGGAATCGGCAATGCCGGACGTCGCTATCTGACATCATAGAATAAGCTGATAGATCTTTGGTGAGGAAAAGGTAAGGTGGTACTGTGGGTAAATACAATCGATAGACATTAGAGTTATTTTGGTAGGGTGTTGGGAAAGGGTGAAATTTATATACGTCATAAGTGAGGACATCGAAGAATGGTATAATTATGAGGTATGTGTAGGGGCGTGGTCCATGTACAGTCCAGGTGTATTCTAGAAATTGAGGGTAATTAGTGTGGTTGAGCGGGAATATGGGTGATAATTTTAATTGTGACTGGGCGGTGTGAATCAAGGACTGAAGTATTTCCCATGGTATTAGGGTGGAAAGAGTGATTTTTCCATGGGCTAGCTGGGTTGCACGCAAAACCTTGGAATGAATCGTAGTTATTCGTTGTAAGTATTTATCGATTAGGGTTATTTGTAGGTTTATTATCTCTATTAATTCTAGATATCTTTTGTGTTCTTTGTATTGAGTTAACATGGATTCGACGTATGTGAATCTGTCCGAAAGGGAGTGGAGGAAGCGATTGTTTTCGTGTAATGACCTAATAGTTTGTTCTAGCATGTGTCCATTATATTGTCGATTTCGCGCGAAGAGATTCAATTTAAGTTCAATTCTTTTAATATCTTCTTCGGTTGCTAATCCGAATAAACCTTTGAACAGTTTCCCTCCTATATCTATCAGTCCTCTTTTACTTCTTTGGTTAAAGTTTTCTGAATTTTTAGTTTCAGTTTGCATCCATGGTAAGGCTAATATTTCTGATAGGGCGCGTGCTGTAGTTTGAATATTTTCGAGGGTATTTTCTAACAGAACGCGACTAATCTGATCTTTTCCTTGGAAAGAATTCTGGACTTTACTTTCAAACGTTTTTAATTGGGTTTGTATCTGAAGGAGATTGATTTTAATTCTAGCAGGGGGTTGAAAATTTATATAAAGGTCTGCGTGCCCTTTCAAAAATTTACCTTCTGCAAGTTTTTCTATAACAACTCCGGTAGAAATTTTAATGCAAGGTCTACAAGAGTAAATAATTTGGAAAATTATAAGGGGGACAGTTTTATTCATTTCTACGCCTTAGGTTATACGGAGCTGGGGGTAGTTGTGTGGATACTTGTGTTTGTGGGCGAAGCGGTCGGCCTCGTTTTGGTGGCAATGGGGGTCGACCGTTGAGCTCGGATTCTGAGCGGGTTCGTTTCTTATGTGAAGGTTCTAGTTCACGTGGGTGATGCATTTGCGGGCGGTATGTAGGGTCCGTGCGTCGATCATCAATCGGTGAGGGTGGTGACAGAGGAGATGGTGGAGTTGGAGGAGATGGTGGAGTTCCACTGAGTGATCCTCTCGAAGGGGTTTCTCCAGGGTCTGGGTCCGATGGGACGCTTGGCTCTGGGGCCTCCTCTTGTTCAGAGATTGCCTCGAGTAATGGTGGTATTACGAGGTACCAATCTTCGTCATGGGTATCGGTTCCCGCGGTGACCACTTCAGTTTTTTGATCTCTGCTCGATTTGTTAATACCTTGACCTTTTGAAGGATAGGCGGCTCGAACGCCTGGCAGCTGTTTTTTGGGAAGGTGTTCGGAAGCTATCTTCAAATTGTCAGCGTGAATGATCTTTAGTTTGGAATGATCCCGGAGGTCGAGGATTTCATAACGATTTTTTCAGAGGTTTTTCATAATCCTATATGGGCCATCCCATTTTGGGTATAATTTGCGATGAGCACCTGGCGGTTTCACGCTCGAGGGCATAGCGGATTATGTCAAAAATCTTGAAAGATCGTTCAGCTAGTTGCTGATTTGCTTCTGCCATTTCGGAAGATGTTAGAACTGCCGGGTCGGTTTGGTCGGGCAAATCAAAAGGTAGACGCTTGTCGTAGTGATAGAGGACGAAATGAGGGGTGTCCCCGATGGACACATTATAGCCATTGTTGATGGCTGTTTGTACCATGGGAAGGGAATCATCCCATGTACGGGAGGATGCATCGACAACGTGGCGCAGGGCTTCCAAGATCTTTCGATTGTGCCTTTCCACTAAGCCGTTTGCCTGCGGATGGTATGCCACAATGTGTGTATTTTTAATTTTACACATGTTACAGAGTGACTCGAACAGTTTGGAAGTGAAACTAAGGGCGTTATCCGAGATTAGGATGGAAGGAGTGGTATGATTTTGGATGACGCGTTCCACTAGGGCTCTTGCCACAGTTTCCGAGGTCTGGTCTGGAATGGCGGCTACTTCGCTGTAACGCGAGAAGTGGTCCGTAAACACAATGATGTACTGATTTCCCTTTGACGTTTTGGGAAATGGTCCCAGTATATCCATTCCAGTTCTTTGCCAGGGCCTTTGGCATACTGGATATTTATGCATCGGAGCTGTGGATGGTACGTTGCCCTTATGCTTTAAACACGACGGACATTCGGCGATGTATTCTTGTACCTTTTTGTTCATCTCGGGAAAGTGGTATCGCTCCAAAAGACTCTTGATGGTGCGATCCGGCCCCATGTGTCCATACAAAGGTGAGTCGTGACAAAGTCCAATGGCTATATCGACGAGATCCTTTGGTATCTCCACGAGGTCATTTCCATCTTCGTTCCTGAAATGTACGAGCCCATCTTTGAGGTTGTACTGTTCTTTTACCTTCGATGGTTCCTTTTGTTCCAGGCGCGCCCGAAGGTTTTGGGTGTGTTGGTCCTGTTGTTGGGAGTATTGCAGACACTCGTAGTCGAACACAGGAAGAATTCCTATTTTATTCACTTGGGCGTCGGGCTTGAGTCTCGACAATCCGTCTGGAATAACTTGCAGTTTTCCCGGTTTGTATACGATTTTTGCTGCAAAGTCCTGAATCAACAGAGCCCATCTACTCAATCGTCCTTCAAGTAGCTTGTCCTTGAAGAGGTACGTGAGTGGCTTATGATCAGTCTTGATGGTTACATCGTAGCCATAGACGATATTTCGGAATTTTTTCAAAGCCCAATATACCGCTAGGGCCTCTCGGTCCGTAGTGGAATAATTCCGTTGAGGTGCAGAGAGAAGTTGACTGGCATAAGCAATGGGTAATTCCACACCGTCTACGTCCTGTAACAGGACGGCTCCTAGTCCATAGGAGGAAGCATCTGTGGCTATGATGAAGGGTCTTGTGTAATCAGGATATTGTAAAATGGGATGACAGGTTAGTTTATTAATTAAAGTTTCAAAGGCATGTTGTGATCGGATTCCCAGTTAAATTTCGAATTTTTCTGGAACAAATTAGTAATGGGTTTAGCAATATTTGAAAATTGGGGGATAAAGTTCCGATAGAATCCGACAAAACCAATAAATGCACGGGCGTCGTCGATGGTTTTGGGTACAGGGTACCTTTCCAGGGCTTCGAGTTTGGCTGGATCAGGTTTAATTCCTGTGGACGAGAGTAGGAATCCTAGGTATACCAGGGATTCTTGTAAAAAATTGCACTTTGCAAGCTTCAGTTTAAGGTGTGCTTTTCTCAAGTGTGATAGCACATTCTGAAGGCGTTGAAAGTGTGTTTTTATGTCCGAACTGTAGACGATAATATCGTCAAGATAAACGAGAGCTTCGACACCTAATAGGTCGGAAAGGACTATATTCATCAACCTAGAGAAATTAGCAGGCCCATTTCGGACTCCGAAAGGTAAAACCTGGAATTCGTAATGGCCTCGGTTAGTGGAGAAAGCAGTCAATGCCCGAGATTCGGGACTGACCTCCATTTGCCAATAACCCGATGCTAAATCGAGGGATGAAAAAAGTTCGCTTTCCCTACGTTCAGAATTGTTTCCTGCATGTTTGGAATCGGGAAACGGTCTGGGATGGTAATGTTGTTCAGGCGTCTAAAATCTATACAAGGGCGAGATGTTCCGTCCTTTTTGGAGACGAGAATCATAGGAGCGGACCAGGGACTAGCTGAAGGCTGAATGACATCCTGCTCCAACATGTCCTTGATGTGTTCCTCAATAGTGACTAATTGGGAATGTGGAACCCGATAGGGAGGAATGAAAATGGGTTTGGAATTGGGTTCCAACTTGATTTCAAAAGGGACCAAATTAGTTCGGCCCAGAGGATCTCCTTTTAGGGCAATCACATCTCTATTTCTTATCAGGAAATCGAGAAGTGATTCCATTAGTTTGGGATCCTGTAAAGCTGGTGACTCCTGAAGGGAGTGCTCCAGACATTTCTTATATTCTTCTTTTAATACTGAAGGATTTAACTCTAAGGAACTGGAAACACGATTTATCATACTGATGGGGAAATCTGAATCTACTTCTACTGTGGAAACAGTTCCTATTTTCTGATTTGAAGTTAATTCTATAGGACTTTTTCCTTTGTTTAAACAAACAACAGGGATAGCTGAATTCTGACTCTGACTAAGGACTTGGGCAATAAGAACATCTCTTTTGAAATTACTTTTCTCTGTAATCAGAGTACGCTCTGACTCTAATAATTTTCCTTGACTGTTAACTACTTTTGCTAGGAAACAAATCTTCTCATAAGGTGCTACTGTTATATGCTCGGTAGGGCATATGAAAAATTGTGAATCTGACTCTGGTTCGGCGACTAAAATTTGCCTTATTGGCTGAACTGAAGCTGGCTGACTGGAAACTGGCTGACTGGAAACTGACTGACTGGAAACTGACTGACTGGAAACTGACTGACTGGAAACTGACTGTGTTGATCCAACTGGATTCAACAACTGGAACTGATTACCCTGGGGTCTGATTTCTGGAGCGGTTGTCCCTCTGGATACAACCGGCTGACTTGAACTGCTATCAAGTGGAGGGGGTTTCCTATTTCTTTCGGAAATCTGAACTGACTAATTCTATTACATTAAGCTGTCTGTCATTCTCACGGAGATGGTGTGTCCTATTTCGACACTTTACTAACTTTCCGGCTGGGTAAATCTCCCATTGATTCCGGTTAAAAAAATCCATACCTAGTAGGATCTGTCTGAAAGGTGGCGACTGTGTCCACTATACAACATTTCGCGGGGTATACCGCGTTTCCAACTTCTAAATATAACTCAATTTCTCCGTATGTAGGTATGGGTGTGCCCGTAACTCCTCTGAGTTGGCAGGATGGTGCCTTAAGTTCATATTTGTAATTTGTACTCTCTATAATTCATCTACACATTGTTTCTTAATTAACGTCGCGTGTGCTCCTGTATCTAGGAGAGCAGTTAAATCTTGGTTATCGGTGCTACAATTTATTATTAAATCTAGGAGGTCCGCACCTATTATCCTGATGGGGAGTTTGTGTGCGTATCTGGGTTCATTACTGTAATTTAGGAGGGAGGAGGTTGAACTGCGCCTCCAATGTAGGGTCTAAAAAAGGGCTCGAATGGTCTTCTATGGGAGGACCTGGGTCATATTCTACGGGATATCATACGCTGGAGGGTGTTCTTGAAAACTGTACTCTGGGGAAAATGATTCCTCCACGGGTACTTCTACGTACCGAACTAGTTGACCTTGCTGGTTGTACTGAGGTTTGTACATGGGGTAAGAGTGTGGTTGACCCTGTGGTCGTAATCTATTGGGTTGGTAGTTCGACTGAGGCTGGGAATGGACTGGTTTCTGGGGATTGGATGACTTTTGGGATACGTTTTGGGAACGTGGTGGTTTGGTTTCTGAAAGTGGGGTCTATACCCTGCAGGGGCTTTATCAGCACACTTTTGGCGATCGCCACGGCGATGACCATGTTCGTGACAGTGGGAGCAATAAGAGGGATAATTACATTGACTTATCATGTGCCCAAAGCTATCGCAGTTAAAACACTGTGGAGGAGGGCGTGTATTCTGGGTTTGGGGGGCTTGTTTCTGGGGTGGTGTTCCCTGCATTGGCCTCGATTTATATGTTGTTGTTGGTGTTGTGGCTGCTGCTGTTGAATGTAATGTACGGGGTTTCTCTACTTTCGGTAGTTTGGTTTGCTAAATCGGGGTAATGTTCCCGTGTTTTGTTTATGGCTACACTTACAGGTTTGTCAACATTTAAAAACTCCTGAAACTTTTTTTAGGTGCTCCGGGTAGGTTTTGGTAAATGGTTGTTGCAACTATTAGATTTCTTTGTTTCGAAGTGAAAGTTATGCCACATGCATTTTCTGCGGCACGGAGGGCTTCTCCTACAAGTTTATGCTTACGTGTAATAAAATTGTTTAAATCTTCGTGTTCCTCTTACTTCCATTTAGCTTGGAAGACTGCTTCTAACGTGACTAAGGGTTGCGCAAGTGTTATTTCTTTAAAAAATTATAATAAGTTTTGTTTAAAATCGTCCCATGTTGTAGCTTCGCTAATTGATGGGACTTAGGTGACTGTGTCATTAGCATTCCCTTCGTTAGGGTCGATAAATCTTTTTGCTTCTCTAATTTTTATATCATCATCGGTATTTTCGCGTAAGAAATGTTGCTCTAAAGATTCAATCCAAGGTCTTACGCGTGGTTCAACAAACGATTATCTATGGTCCCCTTAAAAATTAAAACAGTATGAGGAAGGTTTACTAGTCTGCCTAAGTTAATGTATGCTGGGGGGGGTTTGAGACTGAGACATATTGGCTTGTTCTGGATCTGAAGTTTGTGTGTTTGGGAGTATGTTTGAAGGGCGCGGGGTAGGTGGAAAAATGGGTGTAGGTAAATTTTCGATGTCAGAAAGCGCACCGTCTGAATCGCTCATATGTGAAGGTACTTATTAATGTGTTCTAATTAGGTCTGCTTGACCGATCTTAATTTATGGAATGATCACTTAAGGGGTTTTCCTAACTACACTATCTAAAAATAAATGCACAACAATTTGCCTAACTAGGGGAAAATTTGAAAAGATTGCAAACAAAAATAAAAATGTAAACAAAATTTCACTCGAATGTACGTGAAGGTATGGTAATACTATGTTTGGTACATTAAATAAAATTATACTATACTAACTAGAATAGTAAAAATAACTGAAAATAACTGAAAATAACTGTGACAATAATTCTGTGACAATAATTCTGTGACAATAATTCTGTGAAATACTGTTTTCAATAAAAAAAATGTATCACTGGTGTCTGAAGTGTTCACTGTGTTTTGTGTTAATTCTGGCTCAATATTAAATATTAACTGTTAATAATACTGACTTTTCAAATGTTTAGAGATTATTTAAAAAAGAGTTTTGTACTTAACAAGATTCCTACGGCGAAATCCTTAGAGACGTGTCCTGAAGACGTGTCTTGCTGGCCACTTGTTCTTGGATGAAAACTAGGCGTGGAGAACTTGGAGTCGTGACGCACCGGTTCAAGGGTGGATGTGACGAACTAGAAGTCGTGACACGCCGGTCAACTGGGTGTTGGTTCTGGTTCCAGGGTCTGGAAGACTGGAAGAATCCTGGAGTCGTGAAGATCCTGGTTAAAGGGTCGCCAGTTGTTAACCCCTCCGTCTATGGCCCGGGTGGTTCGAAGTCGACGGGGGTTCTAGTTAGGTGGCAGCAACGGATGTGTGACTTGCAGTAGTTTTCTTCTATATTACTCTCCGAGTTCTTCTATAGTGGCTCGGAGGACTCTGATAGACTTACTAAAAATGCTGAAGGTTCCGGACTCTTCTTATAGCGTATCCGGAAAGTTTAATGACTAAGTTCTTCTGAAGAGAGCAAGGCTCGAAGGATAAGATAAAAACTATCTTACTGTAATTTACTGCTAAAATGTACAGGTAGTGCTCAGCCTCTGAATTAGCTTCTGAATGACAATGGAAGATTTTTAGGGGTTTATATACCCAAAAACTGCTAACATCATTATTATTAAATGCTAAAAAGGCTGTATTATTTTTGCACAATATTCGAAAATAAAGTAAATTTTAGCTGTGGTAAGGCTTGAACGAGTAAACAAAATATTTGAAGACGAAACCATATTTTTATCTTAAACCGCGACTTTTCAGATCTGATGTTATCATGATCTGCCAAGTTAACTAAAAGTGGAAATCGGACTATGCATCTTTACACTAAAATATGCATATGAGTAAAATTTTAAGGTTTAAGATGTACAATTTTAATGCTTAGGCAAGACATGATCTCATCTTTTATAACGAAAGAGAATGTATACAAAATATGAACATTGCAAAGCTTAAGCAGGATTCCTTATTAAGCGAAATCTAAAAAAATGATTATAAGATTTTTAAAAACAACAGGTCACCAATTATTTAGCAAAGTAGAAAGCAAATCAAAAATTTTATCCAAACTCGCGTTTGGCGATTTTGGTCCTTATGTAAAAATGAATACACACACGTACATACATATGAGTATAGGCATTATATAAAGTTAAATATATAAGAATATACAGGATTATATAAATACATGAACCATATAACACAAGAATTTTTAAAATGGATACTTTTTCTTACGATGGATACAGGGACTATATAAATGAATACAAGAATTACATGAAGAATAAGATAATATAGGAATATGGGAATTATGTATGGTTCATTTTTACATATATATACAGGGCGTCCCAAAACAATGTATACACACTTTAAATAATTATAAAGGCAGTGTTTATTAAAATACATTTCATTTTCAAAATGTAATAGAATCTACAGACATTATTTAATTGTTTTGTCAACGCCTGTTTTCAAACTGACGTCCGTTCTGGTCCAGGCACTGCTGATAACGCGAAGCAATGGAATCGCAAACATCACAAAACATTTCATTTGGTATTTGTGTGCATTCTCGTTCAATGGCTGCTCTCAATTCAGCGACTGTTGCAGGTTTTATAGCGTAGACTTTGTCTTTTAAGTATCCCCATAAAAAAGTCTAGTGGTGTGAGGTCTGGTGAACGCGGAGGGTATTCTACGAAACCCCTTCGTCCAATCCACATCCACATCGTGCCAAGTACCACTCGCAATACTCCACTCTTCGGTCCGGATCATCTTCATTAATAGCATGGACTAATCTTGGAATGTAACTTTTCCATTGACAGCGCTTCAAAATGCGTTGGACAGACGATTCTGAAATTCCTACCTCACGACTCGCTTGCCGCAGAGATTTTCTTGGACTTTGGTGATACGTTTCCAGTACTCTTTCTTGCTTTGTGGGGCTTGTCGATGTCCGTGGTCTTCCGGAACGCTTCTTGTGGACATGCTGAACAGTTCCATCGGTTTCAAACTTATCTCTAATTCGAGTGATGGTAAGTCGCGTTGGTGGATCTGTTTGAAACTCCCTCCAAAACTGTCTTTGCATTTCAACTGCGTTTTCACACTTCCAGTAGCATTTTAGAATGAATTTCCTTTGTTCGAAGCTTAGTCTGACTGCCATTATTAATTCTAATGGGTTTAACTTGGAAAAGAAAGAAACATCAATTGAGCTATCAGCTGTTAAAGTGTGTATACATTTTTTTGGACGCCCTGTATATATATTTATATATATATATATATATGTGTGTGTGTATATATATGTTAACCCCTCCGTCTATGGCCCTGAGTCGGTTCGGAATCGACGGCGGGGTTCTGGTTAGGAGGCTGCAACGGATATTTCTTCTTGATACTTTTCTTCTATAACTTTCTAATTCTTTTCTCTCGCTTTATGGGGTCGACACTCTGTTAATTCTTTTCTTTCAATAATACTCTGATACTTCTACTTTACTGACTAAATTCCTCTGAAGATAGCCCAACTCGAGGGGGAAAATAAAAAGTTTCGCTTGCTGTGATTTACTTCTTAAAAATTTACAGTTAGTGCTCTGAATTTACAGGGGTAGGTAGAGGTTCGACCTCTTTCGACCATAGCTCAGGCCGGAATCTAAAAATATTAAGGAGGCAAGGGGCCTCTGCCCCCTCCCCGCAGCGAGGCTGCTAACAAGGGGAGTCTCTTAGCAGTGACCAAAGCAGAGAGCTGTAATGAAGTGTCCTCATTTTACAAATACATTTATAATATATGCCTGAATGTGGGGGATGGCAGTTGGAGGTTAAGTTCCCCCCTTTTAAACACGATCAGGTGTTTGAAAGTTTCCAAATTAAAAAAATAAAAAATAAAATAAAAAATAAAAAATAATCTTTTTTTTTTTGCCGAATCTTCATTTCTGAAGGCGATATCATTTCATAGTAGTACATAAGTACAATTGAAGTACACGACTGAGTACATTTTCGTTTGGGTTTATTACAATTATGATTTCGATTATGGATTACTTCCCATTCGCTTATGATTGTCCCTTACAGTTCTATTAAAGTACATTCTTACATTATATATAAAGTCATTACATTCAATTATAGTTTCATTGAAGTACATTACGTCGTTTACCATTCTTACAGTGTTTTTATATATTTATATATGGTTATAATATATGGTTATATTATATGGTTGTATTATATGGTTATTATATATGGTTATTATATATGGTCATTAGTACAACACAAGTACATGAGACATGACAAGATAATTTATATACAACATAATATGTTATATTACATTATAATATGTTATAAATTTGGATCAGAGCGAAAGATGTTGTTTATCTTAGAAACGTTCGATTCTGCTGTGATTCGCGAATTCGACCACTCAACTACTGTAAGCCTAATGAATGTCTTGTGAGGGGTGAACGCACATGTACGTAATACAATAGGTTGTGTGCGTAATATAGAGACGCGTAAAATATGGACTGATAGGTTGATAGGTATCAGTAGACAATAGGTAGGAAACAACATAAATAATGATGTATAGAGAATGAAGTTTTTTTCTTTTTATTATTATTATTATTATTATTATTATTATTATTATTATTAAGAATTTACCATACATTCAATACGGAAGATGTCCAGATACTAAACACGTGATTCAGTGTTCAAGGTATGGAAAACGTGAAGAGAATTAAGTTACTTTATGACGTCATAGTTATTGAATTTGTACGTATAATACAAATCATTATTAGGAAGATTTACAAGAATTTAGAGACAAAGAGTGGATATTAATGACTAGAAGTACAACTACGGGTTCCAATCCTGTTATATGCAATGTGTATGCATAATCTAGGGACGAGGGTGAGATGCAAGACAATCATAATTAATTAATAACTTCTATAACAAATGAAAAATGGATACGACTAAACCATAGATATGGTAGATCGTAGGGTTGTGACACGAACAAAAATAGGAAGCTACAAGTAAAATTATTATCCAAACTCGCGTTAAGCGATTTTGGTTCTTATGTAAAAATGAATATTGATTATTCATTGTTCATTTTTTACATTGCTCTCCCCTTTTAAAAAATGATATTTATACAATAATCTAATAGGGTACCATTAATACAATACAAATGAGAAAATAACATCCTAATTACTACAAGTTAGATGACGAATTTTTCTTTACATTACAAATTTTTATACAGAACAAGTGAGTTCGGTTGTTGCGTACAATGGAGAGTAATCAAATCTTTAAAATGACACTTGCTTATAAAATATAAAAAATTCAAAGATTAATACTTTAATTTATGTAAACAGAATAAAAGGATTAATACATTAATTTGGACAAACAATTAAGTTAGACAAAGAATGATATTGTTAATTTAAAAAAAAAAAATTCTGTGGAGAAAATTACATACATAATGAATAGTAGGTAAAAGGGAAAAATATAAATTATTTTCCAAAGTTACCCTGATCGTGCAGTCTATAACTAATTTTATTGACTCTTGTAGGTAAAAAATCGAATTACGTAATGGATGATGTATAGACCTGTGGTCTAGTGTGTATTTGTGTGCATTAGATACAAAGTGTGTATCTTATAACTTTGAGGGACAGATTAGCTGAGAGGATTTTTAAATTAACTGAATAAACGCCTGAGCAAAAATTTATATATAAGCAAAAATGCGTAGGACTATATAAATAGCATAGTTAGCACTTACACGCTATGAAATAGTTTATTGTGACATCCAATGATTTTAGCATAAGGTTTGTGTATATATATATATATATATAGTGCGCGTACATGCGTGTGTATGTGTAGGGATTTGGGAGGTTTTTGAATTAACAAAGTTTAAAAATAATGTATAATAATTTAAGATGGGGTTAGGGTTATAAAATCTTTTAAGTTTAAGTCAGTTATTGTTATTATTATTATCATTATTATTATTATTATTATTATAAAATCCTTTAAGTTCAAGGTATTATTTAAGTATTTAATTAAATCAGTTACACGTATTAAGGTAATAAAAAGAAATGTACTTAGAGGACCTTACAATTAATGAAAGTAAATCTAGCGGTATTAAAAATTAAATTTTGAAGATGGAATTAAATTCGACTAGTAACATTCGTAGCTATCTATGAATTATATAACCATTAACATTAACCAGAAGCATCCCTACGATAATTGAATTAAAAAAATTAAGAATACAAATTAAAAATATAAATCAATTATGCATTTCAACGAGCTAAATACAATTTTATAATATTCTAAAAAAAATAAAAGTAAATCGAGCCATAGATGAGTTTCGGCTAAGAATAAAAAAGTTATTGAAATGGAAGGGAAGCATTTCGAACAATCTTTTCTTTTAATAATTTCAATTAAATTTTACATTAAAAATTATTTTTATATAAAAAAAAAATATATTAAAAAGGTTTAATAATTTTTGCATGTTAAGTAGAAAAATTATACTCTTTCGTTGAATGTTGATAGAATTTGAATTATTTGATTTTTTTTTTTTTTTAATCTGAAAACTTGTATGCATATAGACAAATACAGCTGTTTTATTGTGTAGAAGTTTTATTAAAAATTAAATGAATGAAATTTAGGGTATGTGCGGTCATACGGGTAAATTTCCCTATCGTACAGAGCAGGATAAATTAGGTACATGATCGATTAATTGTTACGCTATTTCTGTCATCATATAATCAAAATAATTATAAAACTCGTTAAAAACTTTTGTAAAAATGGTTTTGGTCGACACTGGGTTCAACTGGGGTTGGGGTGTTAAAGTAAAAATAAAATAAAAAACAAAGTTTGGAGTACTACATTCGGGGGAATTGAGTGACTAAGCGGGGGATATAAGTCTGAAATTGACAATAAGTCTTCCGTGAGCACTTTGTTCTTTAAAAAAAAGATTGCTTGTCACACTACTTAGAACAAAAAAAATTAGAGTTCAACAAACGGAGGGACGGCATGTTCCTCATATACATTACAATAATTACCAAAATCGTTAAAAACAATTGTAAAAACTATTTTTGGTTACAAATAATGAATTACATAACTATATATTTATATACGCAAAACTGGCATGAAAAGACAAGACAAATCGGTCAATTTCCTTCTCACAACAAAACAAAGAAAGGTTAACTAAAGACGCAACCCGGTCAATTCAGGTTGAATTAAATTCTCTTAAATTACAAAGAAAATGTTGAATTCAATTGACTGCATTGAAAACTAACTTGGGACTCGAAATAAAACTGACTCGAAATAAAACTGACTCGAAATAAAACTGACTCGAAATAAAACTGACTCGAAATAAAACTGAAATCTCTGGGGCGGTTGTCCCTCTGGATGCAACCTTCTGAAACTGAAAACTGATTTGCAACTTATTTGCAACTAAAACTGACTCGAAACTACGTCGAGTATCTTTATAAATCTCTGGTGTTTGGTTATCCCTTTTGGATGCAACCAACTGAAAACTGATTTGCAACTTATTTGCAAATAAAACGGACTCGAAACTACTTCGAGTATCTTTATAAATCTCTGGGGTTTGGTTGTCCCTCTTGGCGCAACCTTCTGAAAACTGATTTGCAACTTATTTGCAAATAAAACTGATTCGAAACTACTTCGAGTATCTTTATAAATCTCTGGGGTTTGGTTGTCCCTCGTGGCGCAACCTTCTGAAAACTGATTTGCAACTAATTTGCAAATAAAACTGACTTGCAACTTCTTTGCAAATAAAACTGACTTCAAAACTGACTTGCAACTTATTTGCAACGAAAACTGACTTCAAAACTGACTTGCAACTTATTTGCAACGAAAACTGACTTCAAAACTGACTTGCAACTTATTTGCAACGAAAACTGACTTCAAAACTGACTTGCAACTTATTTGCAACGAAAACTGACTTCAAAACTGACTTGCAACTTATTTGCAAAGAAAACTGACTTCAAAACTGACTTGCAACTTATTTGCAACGAAAACTGACTTCAAAACTGACTTGCAACTTCTTTGCAACGAAAACTGACTTCAAAACTGACTTGCAACTTCTTTGCAACTAAAACTGACTTCAAAACTGACTTGCAACTTATTTGCAACGAAAACTGACTTCAAAACTGTCTTGCAACTTATTTGCAACGAAAACTGACTTCAAAACTGACTTGCAACTTATTTGCAACGAAAACTGACTTCAAAACTGTCTTGCAACTTATTTGCAACGAAAACTGACTTCAAAACTGACTTGCAACTTATTTGCAACGAAAACTGACTTCAAACTGACTTGCAACTTATTTGCAACGAAAACTGACTTCAAAACTGACTTGCAACTTATTTGCAACGAAAACTGACTTCAAAACTGACTTGCAACTTATTTGCAACGAAAACTGACTTCAAAACTGACTTGCAACTTATTTGCAACGAAAACTGACTTCAAAACTGACTTGCAACTTATTTGCAACGAAAACTGACTTCAAAACTGACTTGCAACTTATTTGCAACGAAAACTGACTTCAAAACTGACTTGCAACTTATTTGCAACGAAAACTGACTTCAAAACTGACTTGCAACTTCTTTGCAACGAAAACTGACTTCAAAACTGACTTGCAACTTCTTTGCAACGATTACTGACTTCAAAACTGACTTGCAACTTATTTGCAACGAAAACTGACTTCAAACCTGACTTGCAACTTCTTTGCAACGAAAACTGACTTCAAAACTGACTTGCAACTTATTTGCAACGAAAACTGACTTCAAAACTGAGTTGCAACTTATTTGCAACGAAAACTGACTTCAAATATCTCTCTAAATCTATAAACTCTCTATAAACACTCTCTCTCTTAATTTGCAAGTCAATTCAATTCAATAAATTGAAAAAAATTGTAAACAAAAATAAAAAATGTAAACAACATTTCACTCGAACGTACGTGAAGGTACGGTACTATTATGTTTGGTACATAAATAAAATTATTCTATACTGAATATAATAGTGAAAATAACTCTGAAATTAACTTCTCTGACATTTAACTTCTCTGACATTTAACTTCTCTGACATTTAACTTCTCTGACATTTAACTTCTCTTACATTTAACTTCTCTTACATTTAACTTCTCTTACATTTAACTTCTCTTACATTTAACTTCTCTTACATTTAACTTCTCTTACATTTAACTTTTCTTACATTTAACTTCTCTTAGTAATTTTCACAGAAGTTAAATGTGTTTCACTAAAAAAAAATGTATCACTGGTGTCTGAAGTGTTCACTGTGTTTCTTGTAAATTCTGACTTGATACTAAATATTAACTGTTAATAGTACTTACTTTTCAAATGTTTACAAATTACTTAAAAAAACAACTCTGTACTTAACAAACATTTCTGGGGCGAAGTCCTTAGAGACGTGTCCTGAAGACGGTCTTGCTGGCTACTTCTTCTTGGATGAAACTAGGCGTGGAGAACTTGGAGTCGTGACACACCGGTTCAAGGGTGGATGTTACGAACTGGAAGTCGTGACACGCCGGTCAAATGGTTTTATCCTGATGCAGGGTAATTTCTATCTTGGCCAGAGAGTGGCCACTTGTTAAAATCTTCTTGTAAAAATCTTCTTGTAAAAATCTTCTTGTAAAAATCTTCTTGTAAAAAGCTTCTTGTAAAAATCTTCTTGTAAAAATAATCTTGTAAAAATCTTCTTGTAAAAATCTTCTTCTTATCCTGGTAAAGGGTCGCCAGTCTATTAACCCCTCCGTCTATGGCCGTGAGTCGGTTCGGAATCGACGGGGGGGTTCTGGTTAGGAGGCTGCAACGGATATTGGATATTTCTTCTTGATACTTTTCTTCTATAACTTTCTAATTCTTTTCTCTCGCTTTATGGGGTCGACACTCTGTTAATTCTTTTCTTTCAATAATACTCTGATACTTCTACTTTACTGACTAAATTCCTCTGAAGATAGCCCAACTCGAGGGGGAAAATAAAAAGTTTCGCTTGCTGTGATTTACTTCTTAAAAATTTACAGTTAGTGCTCTGAATTTACAGGGGTAGAGGTTCGACCTCTTTCGAACATAGCTCAGGCCGGAATCTAAAAATATTAAGGAGGCAAGGGGCCTCTGCCCCCTCCCCGCAGCGAGGCTGCTAACAAGGGGAGTCTCTTAGCAGTGACCAAAGCAGAGAGCCGTAATGAAGTGTCCTCATTTTACAAATACATGTATAATATATGCCTGAATGTTGGGGGATGGCAGTTGGAGGTTAAGTTTCCCCCCTTTTAAACACGATCAGGTGTTTGAAAGTTTCCAAATAAAAATTTAAAAAAAATAAATAAAAATAAAAACTAATCTTATTTTTTTAGCCGAATCTTCATTTCTGAAGGCGATATCATTTCATAGTAGTACATAAGTACAATTGAAGTACACGACTGAGTACATTTTCGTTTGGGTTTATTACAATTATGATTTCGATTATGGATTACTTCCCATTCGCTTATGATTGTCCCTTACAGTTCTATTAAAGTACATTCTTACATTATATATAAAGTCATTACATTCAATTATAGTTTCATTGAAGTACATTACGTCGTTTATCATTCTTACAGTGTTTTTATATATTTATATATGGTTATAATATATGGTTATATTATATGGTTATATTATATGGTTATATTATATGGTTATTATATATGGTTATTATATATGGTCATTAGTACAACACAAGTACATGAGACATGACAAGATAATTTATATACAACATAATATGTTATATTACATTATAATATGTTATAAATTTGGATCAGAGCGAAAGATGTTTATCTTAGAAACGTTCGATTCTGCTGTGATTCGCGAATTCGACCACTCAACTACTGTAAGCCTAATGAATGTCTTGTGAGGGGTGAACGCACATGTACGTAATACAATAGGTTGTGTACGTAATATAGAGACGCGTAAAATATGGACTGATAGGTTGATAGGTATCAGTAGACAATAGGTAGGAAACAACATAAATAATGATGTATGGAGAATGAAGTTTTTTTTCTTTTTATTATTATCATTATTATTATTATTATTATTATTATTAAAGAATTTACCATACATTCAATACGGAAGATGTCCAAATACTAAACACGTGATTCAGTGTTCAAGGTATGGAAAACGTGAAGAGAATTAAGTTACTTTATGACGTCATAGTTATTGAATTTGTACGTATAATACAAATCATTATTAGGAAGATTTACAAGAACGAATTAGAGACAAAGAGTGTGTATTAATGACTAAGAAGTACAACTACGGGTTCCAATCCTGTTATATGCAATGTGTATGCATAATCTAGGGACGAGGGTGAGATGCAAGACAATCATAATTAATTAATAACTTCTATAACAAATGAAAAATGGATACGACTAAACCATAGATATGGTAGATCGTAGGGTTGTGACACGAACAAAAATAGGAAGCTACAAGTAAAATTATTATCCAAACTCGCGTTAAGCGATTTTGGTTCTTATGTAAAAATGAATATTGATTACACAAGGCAACAAATTTCAACTTTTTTTTTGTTACAGACACGTGAACTACTGATTCCTACTAAAGCGCTGATGCTGATTTCAGATCTGATATCAAAATTTCTCTATCACGTCCAGATTTTGTGTAACCGAAAACCCCTATTTTTCATTTTTTTTATCACCCGCTTCTATTACGAAAGCCGTCTAAGCTACTTTTCCGTGCCACGTTTTATGTTAAGCATACTTAAATAATTAGTGAACAGGGATGTCTTTCCTCCTTTATTCTGGCTTAAGACAGACAGCGGAATTCCGCTGGCGGAGTTACCACCCCTGCGCCCAACCATCCACCCAAAGCGCGTTAGTATTTTGTTGTTACTACTGAAAGGCAAATTCCTGTTCTTAAGTGAAACTTTTGTGTGTCCTCTTCCTTTGTCGCTTGTAGGATGACGAGCTCTCCTTCTGCAGGAACCAACAATAATCTCCCATCATATTTGGGTTGAAATTACCTTGGTATCTGTTTTCCATAACTGAGATCTGTTGGTGGAAGCGCTCACCATGCTCGTCACTTACAGCCCCAAGGTTGGCCGGGAAGAAGTCAAGATGAGAATGTAAAAAATGAATTTTCAAAGACATTCTGCATCCCATTATTTCATAAGATTTAAGCATGTTTTCTACGAGTTTACGGTGGTTTTCAGCTTTGTGGTTTCCAAGAAAATTTTTGACAACTTCAACGAAAGATGTCCATGCTCCTAGTTCATTCTCATTTAGGTTAGATGGAAACGATGAGTCGTGGATGACACTGCGGATCTGTGGTCCAGTGAAAACTCCAGCTTCTAGCTTAGCATCTGTCAATATTCCTTTGAATTTATCCTTTAAATATTGGAAACCACTACCTTGATGATCCATACCCTTCACGAAATTTTTCATAAGGCCAAGTTTAATGTGAAGTGGTGGAAGATGTACTTTCTGAGGGTCAATAAGTGCTGGGTGTTTCACATTGTATTTACCAACATGTTCAGTTCTAGATGGCCAATCATGTTTTTTGTAGTGGTTCTTGTCATCTCTGCTGTTCCATAGACACAAAAAGCACATATGCTTTGTGTAGCCCAACTGTAACCCAAGAAGTAATGATACAACTTTAAGGTCGCCACAAATATTCCATGTGTGGTCCTTATATTTGATGAGTCTTAGCAGCAGTTTCATCGATTCATAAGTCTCATTAAGGCCAGTGGCATGTGCTACAGGTATTGAAGGTTTTTCATTGCCGTTGTGCAGTAATACAGCTTTAAGGCTAGCTTTACTAGAGTCAATGAACAGTCTCCATTCTTTTGGATCATAGCGACAGCCAATCCCTTGCATCAGACCACTGATATCGTGGCAGAAACAAACGTTTTCTTCCTGTAAGTAAAATGATGAAAACTGCAAATGGCGATGGCGGAAATGGGAAACTTTGGTGTTTGGTTGGAGAAGATTAAATTCTTGAAGTCTTGAACCAAGCAACTCTGCCTTTTCTTTTGGTAATTCCAAATCGCGCACTAAGTCATTTAACTCCGCTTGACTTAACAAATGTGGGGAAATATTTGCATCTGGAACATATATGCCATCTTTCCCTGTTTCTATATCACTAGCAGAATCTTCAGATGAACTGCTGTCTGTTATCGTTGCTGGTGGAACTGGTGGTGGATTTGTTTCATCATGTGGTACTGGTTTCATTGCTGATTCGCAGTTTGGGTACGTGATCTTTGATTTGTTTTTCTTTGTGAAACCAGCAATCTTTGTCAAACAAAAATAACAATCATTGAAGTGATTTTTCGGCTCACGCCAAACCATGGGGACTGAGAACGGCATAGCTTTTCTTTTACCATTCATCCAAGCTATTAACATTGCATTGCACTGTGCACAGCAAATATGTGGTGCCCAGTCCCTCTGTTGGTCTCCTAACTTACAGTCAAAATAACACTTGTAGGCAAGTTTAATCTTTGTTGTTATGTTTCTACGTTGTGGCTTAGGTGTATATTGTCCACAGACAAAGCAGAAGTTGTCTGGGTGATTTACACAAGCACGTCTATTTGATGCCATTTTGAATTACCATACAATATCTGAAAAAACGTAGAAAGTAATTATTACGATGTGCAAAATAAAAAGAAATACACACCGTAGTACAAAACAAATGCTATAAAAACACACAAGTCACCACAACCTGTCACTTGCTCATCAGCAGAGAGCTTCAACAACCGTTCTGCTTGACTGTCACGTAGCGACTGACCGTTGGGCCGTTGCCCGTTACTATGCTCTTGACTCAGTGTTGCCAACTCGGGATAAATTTTATTTATCAAAATTGTTCGAATTTGTATATAGTTGGCAAAAAAAATTGCTTTAACCTTGAAAAACAAGTTTCATATTACTGGCATTAAGCCGATTAAAACCAAAATCTGGACGTGGTAGAAAATTTTACTAAAAGTGATTTGCATTTTACACAAAATCTAGACGTGATAGAAAAAATCTAATTATAGATTTGAAATCAGGATACCGAAATTAGCTAGGAGCACCTATTTGTTCTTCTGTAACAAAATCTTTGTTGCCTAGTGTTATTCATTGTTCATTTTTTACATATATATATATATGTGTATATATATATATATATATATATGAAAATTATTTCACGAAAGTAACACGTGAAAAATATTTATGATGAATAAAACCACGAAGGAAAGGAAACACAAAAAGGTGCTCAAGCGCTTTCGTCTAATGACATCCTCAGGAACACTGAAGTACATAAAAGGTTACGGCCTATATATAGGTTACAGAAAGAAAAAAAATAAAAAATAAAAAATAAAATAAAAATAAATAAATAACATACATACACACAAACATACATATATATATATATATACACATACATATCTACACACATATATATATATATATATATATATATATATATATTATATATATGCAAAAACGGAGAAGTAAAAATAAAAATTAAAAATTAAAGATTAGAGGATTAACAAAGATGCATACAGATTTGTAAGGAAAAATATCGATTTTTAGCACAAGATCAAATGAATTAAAAATACAAATTTATACTGGAAATCTACCCGGGTTTTAACATTTTGCCTTTGCCTTTAGGATCGCCAGTCCGGAATACATCGATGCCGAATTGGAAAAAAAATCAACGGTATTGGAAGTGATCTGTGTTACCCATCTGCGTTTATGGAATCTTGTCTCAACAAGGCAAAACGAACTTTCTATCGTGTCAATAATAACACTCGTACTTTGTCAAAAAATATTTTAGTACTTCCATTTTTCCTGGGCTTTTTAGGCATTGCTAATGTACTTAAACTTTTGGATATTAATGTAGTATTTTCATATAACAATATTGTGAAAAATATCATAGTAAAAAATAGCCCTACCAATAATTCAGGCATTATCTATAAAATTGGGTGTAAACAATGTGATTCCTTTTACATAGGTCAAACGGGAAAGGATTTGCACACACGTATAAAACAGCATCAATATTCCATTAGAAGAGGACAGTTGTCCAGTGCTCTTTTTGTCCATTTGTCAGAGTTATCCCACTGTATTGATTGGAATAATGCTTCAGTTTTATTTCATTCTAGCAACATTGTCAATAGAAATATTCTTGAGTCTGCCATTATCCAACTTTCAAATAACTTCAACATAAGCAAAGGTCTTTTTCAACTCGATCCTGTAGTTTTGAATTCCTTCAAAACAAATTTAGATAAAAAGGGTAGGACGCTAAATCTTTGGTAAACTTGTACGCTACTTTATTAACTTTTAATCTTCATTTTATTTTTATATATATCGAATCTTGACTCTAAAAGGCAAAGTGTTAAAACCCGGGTAGATTTCCAGTATAAATTTGTATTTTTAATTCATTTGATCTTGTGCTAAAAATCGATATTTTTCCTTACAAATCTGTATGCCTCTTTGTTAATCCTCTAATCTTTAATTTTTAATTTTTATTTTTACTTCTCCGTTTATTGCATATATATATATATATATATATATATGTGTGTGTAGATATGTATGTATATATATATATATATGTATGTTTGTGTGTATGTTATTTATTTATTTTATTTTTTTCTTTTTTTCTTTTTTTTCTTTCTGTAACCTATATATAGGCCGTAACCTTTTATGTACTTCAGTGTTCCTGAGGATGTCATTAGACGAAAGCGCTTGAGCACCTTTTTGTGTTTCCTTTCCTTCGTGGTTTTATTCATCATATATATATATATATATGTGTGTATATATATATATATGTGTGTGTGTATATATATATATATATTATATATATATATATCGTAAAGAACGACGCTTTGTATAGGAGAATTACCGCGCAAGATGAGAGCGAAAGAACGAACAAATGAAAAAATGAGGTACCCACCCGGGAATCGAACCCGGGATCTTCCGATTGCCGGTCAGATATGATAACCACTACACCACAGGCCTCACCCAAACAAATGTCGTAATTCCTCTACATACGCGCAGAAATCAATGCCCCAAAGGGGCAGCTCCCGCATGCCGTAACATTTATACATTATAACTGCAAACACGCAGTATAATTAACGTAAAGAACGACGCTTTGTATAGGAGAATTATCCGCACAAGATGAGAGCGAAAGAACGAAACAAATGAAAAAATGAGGTACCCACCCGGGAATCGAACCCGGGATCTTCCGATTGCCGGTCAGATATGATAACCACTACACCACAGGCCTCACCCTAACAAATGTCGTAATTCCTCTACATACGCGCAGAAACCAATGCCCCAAAGGGGCACCTCTTGCATGCCGTAACATTTATACATTATAACTGCAAACACGCAGTATAATTAACAGAAAGAACGAAGCTTTGTATAGGAGTATTATCCGCGTGTTTGCAGTTATAATGTATAAATGTTACGGCAGGCGGGAGGTGCCCCTTTGGTGCACTGGTTTCTGCGCGTATGTAGAGGAATTACGACATTTGTTTGGGTGAGGCCTGTGGTGTAGTGGTTATCATATCTGACCGGCAATCGGAAGATCCCGGTTTCGATTCCCGGGTGGGTACCTCATTTTTTCATTTGTTTCGTTCTTTCGCTCTCATCATGCGCGGATAATTCTCCTATACAAAGCGTCGTTCTTTACGTTAATTATACTGCGTGTTTGCAGTTATAATGTATAAATGTTACGGCATGCGGGAGGTGCCCCTTTGGGGCATTGGTTTCTGCGCGTATGTAGAGGAATTACGACATTTGTTTGGGTGAGACCTGTGGTGTAGTGGTTATCATATCTGACCGGCAATCGGAAGATCCCGGGTTCGATTCCCGGGTGGGTACCTCATTTTTTCATTTGTTTCGTTCTTTCGGTCTCATCTTGCGCGGAGAATTCTCCTATACAAAGCGTCGTTCTTTACGTTAATTATACTGAGTGTTTGCAGTTATAATATATATATATATGTGTCGTAAAGAACGACGCTTGTATAGGAGATATTCCGCGCAAGACGAGAAAGAAAGAACGGAACAAATGAAAAAATGAGGTAACCACCTGGGAATCGAACCCGGATCTTCCGATTGCCGGTCAGACGCGATACCATTACACCATGAACCTCACTCTTCCAAACGCCGTAATACTTCTACATACTCGCAGAAACCAATGCCCCAAGGGGGCACCTCCCGCATGCCGTAACATTATATACATTCAACTGCAAAGAACACGCAGTATAAATAACGTAAAGAACGACGCTTGTATAGGAGATATTCCGCGCAAGACGAGAAAGAAAGAACGGAACAAATGAAAAAATGAGGTAACCACCTGGGAATCGAACCCGGGATCTTCCGATTGCCGGTCAGACGCGATACCATTACACCATGGACCTCACTCTTCCAAACGCCGTAATACTTCTACATACTCGCAGAAACCAATGCCCCAAGGGGGCACCTCTCGCATGCCGTAACATTATATACATTCAACTGCAAAGAACACGCAGTATAAATAACGTAAAGAACGACGCTTGTATAGGAGATATTCCGCGCAAGACGAGAAAGAAAGAACGGAACAAATGAAAAAATGAGGTAACCACTGGGAATCGAACCCGGGATCTTCCGATTGCCGGTCAGACGCGATACCATTACACCATGGACCTCACTCTTCCAAACGCCGTAATACTTCTACATACTCGCAGAAACCAATGCCCCAAGGGGGCACCTCCCGCATGCCGTAACATTATATACATTCAACTGCAAAGAACACGCAGTATAAATAACGTAAAGAACGACGCTTGTATAGGAGATATTCCGCGCAAGACGAGAAAGAAAGAACGGAACAAATGAAAAAATGAGGTGACCACCTGGGAATCGAACCCGGGATCTTCCGATTGCCGGTCAGACGCGATACCATTACACCATGGACCTCACTCTTCCAAACGCCCGTAATACTTCTACATACTCGCAGAAACCAATGCCCCAAGGGGGCACCTCCCGCATGCCGTAACATTATATACATTCAACTGCAAAGAACACGCAGTATAAATAACGTAAAGAACGACGCTTGTATAGGAGATATTCCGCGCAAGACGAGAAAGAAAGAACGGAACAAATGAAAAAATGAGGTAACCACCTCCCGGCATGCGGGAGGTGCCCCCTTGGGGCATTGGTTTCTGCGAGTATGTAGAAGTATTACGGCGTTTGGAAGAGTGAGGTCTATGTGTAATGGTATCGCGTCTGACCGGCAATCGGAAGATCCGGGGTTCGATTCCCAGGTGGTTACCTCATTTTTTCATTTGTTCCTTCTTTCTCGTCTTGCGCGGAATATCTCCTATACAATAACGTAAAGAACGACGCTTGTATAGGAGATATTCCGCGCAAGACGAGAAAGAAAGAACGGAACAAATGAAAAATGAGGTAACCACCTGGGAATCGAACCCGGGATCTTCCGATTGCCGGTCAGACGCGATACCATTACACCATGGACCTCACTCTTCCAAACGCCGTAATACTTCTACATACTCGCAGAAACCAATGCCCAAGGGGGCACCTCCCGCATGCCGTAACATTATATACATCCAACTGCAAAGAACACGCAGTATAAATAACGTAAAGAACGACGCTTGTATAGGAGATATTCCGCGCAAGACGAGAAAGAAAGAACGGAACAAATGAAAAAATTGAGGTAACCACCTCCCGGCATGCGGGAGGTGCCCCCTTGGGGCATTGGTTTCTGCGAGTATGTAGAAGTATTACGGCGTTTGGAAGAGTGAGGTCCATGGTGTAATGGTATCGCGTCTGACCGGCAATCGGAAGATCCCGGGTTCGATTCCCAGGTGGTTACCTCATTTTTTCATTTGTTCCGTTCTTTCTTTCTCGTCTTGCGCGGAATATCTCCTACACAAGCGTCGTTCTTTACGTTATTTATACTGCGTGTTCTTTGCAGTTGAATGTATATAATGTTACGGCATGCGGGAGGTGCCCCCTTGGGGCATTGGTTTCTGCGAGTATGTAGAGGTATTACGGCGTTTGGAAGAGTGAGGTCCATGGTGTAATGGTATCTCGTCTGACCGGCAATCGGAAGATCCCGGGTTCGATTCCCAGGTGGTTACCTCATTTTTTAATTTGTTCCGTTCTTTCTTTCTCGTCTTGCGCGGAATATCTCCTATACAAGCGTCGTTCTTTACGTTATTTATACTGCGTGTTCTTTGCAGTTGAATGTATATATGTGTGTGTGTGTATATATATATATGTGTATATATATATATGTGTGTATATATATATGTGTGTGTATATATGTATTATATATATATATATATGTGTGTATATATATATATATATATATATGTATATATATATGTATATATATATATGTATATATGTGTGTGTATATATATATGTATATATGTATATATATATGTATATATGTATATATATGTATATATATGTGTATATATGTGTACATATGTGTATATATGTGTGTATATGTATATGTACACACACACACATATATTATATGTATATATATATATATATATATATATATATATATATATTATATATATATATATATATGTGTATATGTATATATATGTATATGTATGTATATATATATATTATATATATATATATATGCATATAATATATATATATATATATATATATCTATGTATATGTATATACATATATATATGTGTATATATATATATATGTGTGTATATGTATATGTACATATGTATATGCATATATATATATATCTGGATGTGTATATATATGTATATCCTTAAATGCTCGTAGCCTACGAAATAAAATAAACGAATTTTTTTCTTTAATTGCTTGTAAAGACTATGATTTAATTGCGATAAATGAATCGTGGCTTAGCACTGAAACACGTGACTTTGTAGGGGAATCAAATTAAAGGTTATAGACTTTTTGTTAAAAACAGAATAGTTAGGCGAGGAGGCGGTGTTATGTTGTATATCAAAGATAATATTGCGAACGTTATAGAAGTAAAGCACTCAATTCCAGAACCGATAGATTCGACTATAGCAGAACTTAAATTCAACGATTTCAAACTTCTTGTTGCGGTTATATATAGGCCCCCAAATCAAACAGCTGCTACGGACGAAGCGTTATATCGTGAACTAAAGAGAATAATCGGTAGTGAGCAGGCTTTAGTTATGGGTGACTTTAATTGCGCCAACGTGAAATACGATACAATGCAGGGAGACGCGGAAGGTAATCGTTTAGTTAATTTTCTCGAGGATAGCTTTCTTATTCAAAAGGTTGGGGAACCTACGAGGTTGGACAGTATTTTAGATTTAGTAATAACTACGGATGATAGGCTAATTACTGATCTTCAAGTAATAGAACCGTTGAGCAATAGCGATCACAATATGGTAGAGTTTGTCCTCTCAGTAAGTCACTCGAAACCAACTAACTCGACTAAAATTCCTAGCTTCCAGCACGCAGACTTTAGTAAATTTCGAAATAAATTTTCACACAAAACGTAATGGGGAACTCCAACGCAAAACTAATGTGGGAATCGTTCGTAAAGGTATTTAGGACTATAAATGAGGAATGTGTACCGTACAAAATTAAGCGTGCGAAAGTAAACAACAAGCCCTTGTGGTTTACTTCTAGAGTAGGAGACATTATAAAGAATAGAGAGGGCTTATAGGCTATACAAGTCGATAAAGATAATCTGTTGTTACGAAACAACTACATATCTCTAAGGCGTGAAGCTAAAAGTGTAATAAAAAGTCAAAGCGCGAATTTGAAATCTCCATAGCTCGTGACGGTAAAGAAAATCCCAAGCGATTCTTTCAATACGTCAAAATAGAAATCCAGTAAAAAGTGTCTTCGTTTAAAAATGGAAATGGAGATCTAGTTCTGAAAACAAGGAAATGGCTACCTTGCTAAACGAATTTTTTACGTCAGTTTTTACTATAGAAGATGTAACGAATATCCCTACGGTCATAGACATAATACCTTTTGATAATGGTAATATTTTGGATAATATTGTTAGTGAAGGGAAGTAATGCGCTATATTGATAAAATGAAAACGCGTAAATCACCGAGTCCGGATTCCATATATCCCATACAACTAAAAGAATTAAAAGATAGCATTGTTGTGCCGCTAACAAAGATTTTTAATGCGTCTATTTCTGAGGGGTGCGTACCAGATAATTTCAAGTTAGCAAACGTAACACCTATCTTTAAGAAAGGCGATAAAGGTGCGGCGGGAAATTATAGGCCTATCAGTTTAACGTCTGTTGTAGGTAAGCTACTGGAATCAATAATTAGGGATCGTATAGTCGAACAATTACTGTAGAAGTGCATAATCTGGTCAGAAATACGCAGCACGGTTTTAGGCGAAACAAATCTTGCTTAACTAATCTTTTAGAATTTTTCGAAAGCGTGGTTAACGTTTACGATAGACATCGGGCGGTTGATGTAGTGTATTTAGATTTTCAAAAAGCGTTTGACACCGTGCCGCACAAAAGACTGATTGAAAAAACTAAGGCTCATGGAATCAGGGGTGTAGTAATAAATTGGCTAGAAGAATGGTTGCGAGGCAGGAAACAGAGGGTGGTCGTTGATGGAGCGGAGTCGTGTTGGGCTAATGTAGCGAGTGGCGTTCCTCAGGGTTCTGTATTGGGCCCCTTGCTTTTTCTTATATATATTAACGATTTAGATGTCGGCCTAGTCAGTACAGTTTCAAAGTTTTGCGGATGACACGAAGCTGGGTGGTAGGGCGATTAATGACGAAGATAGAGGTAAAATTCAGGAAGATCTGAATAAAATCGTTGATTGGTCAGTCACATGGCAAAAGAGATTTAACGTGGATAAGTGCAAAATTATGCATATAGGTTCGCGTAACGGTAATTTTGCGTATAGTATGTCAGGGAAAGATTTACAAGCGTAGAGCAGGAAAAAGATTTAGGAGTTATAGTCACTGGTGATTTAAAAGTAGCGAAACAAAGTACAGCGGCGGTCAATAAGGCGAACAAAGTGTTAGGTTTTATAGCTCGAAATTTTGAGTACAAATCGCGCGATATTATAGTTCCTCTTTATAAATCATTAGTTAGACCCCATTTCGAGTACGCGGTCCAATTTTGGAATCCGCATATGCGCAAAGATATAGACAGAATCGAAAGAGTTCAAAGACGAGCAACTAAGATGATTCCGTCTCTTAGGTCAAAGTCGTACGAGGATAGGCTTAAAGAGTTAAAATTGACTACACTCAAGACTAGGAGGTTAAGGGGTGATCTAATCCAGGTTTTCAAAATTATGAATGGGTTTGATAACGTAGATAGAGATAGCTTTTTCGAAATATCTCAATACAATAGGACTAGAAATAACGGGTGTAAGTTGACAAGTAGAAGGTTCGAACAGCAGTTGCGAAAAACTTTTTTACGCATAGAATAGTAAATAGCTGGAATAGTTTGCCGGTAGAAGTAATTAGTAGCACGTCTATAAACATGTTTAAGAATCGATTGGACGCGCATGTTGATAGAAAGGGTATAGTTTAAGGTAGTAAAATTAAGGCTTTGTGGGGATAGATCCCACAGCTCAACACAAGTGTTGTGGGATATAGGGAGGCAGCGTCTTGGGTTAGGGGATACTCTCTGTCCTTACACACCCCATTTAAAGAGATTCCTCTGCCGAGCGGTGCCCCCCATAGTACTGTGAGGTATTGAAAAACTCATGATCTTCACTTGCCACACAAATACCTTTAAATGGGAGACCCATAATGGGTGCACACACATTTCTACATTACTGTACAGTCTTTACAGCCACACCTACACTTTTCCTCGTATGTGTATATATTGTAATGTACCGGGGTGTCAGGAAATGATTGCCCCCCCCCCTGTAGAGCAAAAACTAGAAGAGATAGATAAAAACCGGCGAGACCACTTGAAAGAGCGTTAAAATCTGAATAAA
>JAJOZX010000045.1:80000-130000 GCA_023014485.1 Bathynomus jamesi | reverse complement strand
GGTTTTACCAAGGGGTTTTGACCAAGAGTCCGAGAGGTATTCTAGAAGATCGCCAGTAGAGCGTCGTTTGCGGAACCCATACTGATAATCTGAAAGAAGGTTGTCAGTTGAAAGATGTTTAAGAATCTTCCTATTAAGGATAGACTCAAAACTAGTGGTGTACTGATTAATCGGCATCGGCCAAATTTCGCCGATTTCCTCACCGATTCTTTGAAATTTTTAAATTTTCATTACAAAGCAAAATCTATATTTATAGAAAATTTAACAGACACAAAACACTAGTTATGATAATTTATACTCATTTCAAAGTGTAATTACTAAAAAAAATATTTTACACTCACAAAAAAGGTAAAGCTTAATAAGTTAAGTTACCCATAAATGTACATTTTCTCTAACTAGTTAATCTCTAAATATTATAAACTACCGCACTGTAATCTCCTAATCTATATTAATAATAATTCTATATTAAGTTGTACTTTATAATTTATATATTAAACCCTCTTACACACATTCTTTTTTCCGCCGCAATTTCTTTTTTCCCGGTACGCCCTTCATAATTGGTTAGGTTAAGTCATGATATTTTCGTTAAAACTTACGAGTATTTTAAAGAAATACTAACGAATATTTAACGAAAATATCACGACTGAGCCTAATCAATTGTCAAGGGCGTACAGTTGACCTAACCGGGAAAAAAGAAATTGCGGGGGAAAAAGGAATAAGTGCCCCATCCTATTATGTTAACCTTATTTTACTAATTTTATAAACCCAAATTATATATCCATTTTTTATTCAAATTGGCCACCAGGGACTTGAAATTTGAATGAAAAATTTTGTTGTTGTTAACATTGTTAAAGAAAGAAAATACCTTCAACATAGTTAGCAATTACTTTAAATATTGGTATTCAATTTATGAAACTAAAATAAAATTATTTTATCATTTTACTGAGTAATAAAACTTTTTAACATTATTTTAGCTCCGGTATACGAGTAACAAATTCTGGTGCTGTTTTTCGTGGAATGAGCTAAGTCAAAACATTTCAACAAATTTGAAATGTAAAAATAAGAAAATGTAAAGTTTTCACATTAGATTAGTAAAACTTATGAAGGAAATTGATTTTTTAAAATATGGGCAAAGAATCGGCATCGGTATCGGCAGTTGTTCATGGAATCGACATCGTCTAAATTTTGGACTCGTTACATCGCAAAAAACAGAACCCTTAGAAAGACAAAAAATCAAGGCAATTAGACGATAGATAGAGGGTTGATATTCCTATTTTGAGTTATCTATAATTGAAGATTTTGAGTTTTTAAAGGTTTACTGTATGTAAAAGAGTTAAAAGGGTTATTCACAGCAGACGAGTTGGTGTGCTCTTCCCATTTTTCTCCTGCCTCACTGGAGGCTACAATCTTGGCATTTGAACCATTTACTTAAAGGAATTCTCTAAAAACGTTTATTTAACTGGGGTCATAAAGGTAACATCTGTAAGTCTGTATTCAAAGATAACACTGTAAAATTGAATCATGTTTCCGTAAATTGCTCTGGCACTTGCTAATAAATAATTAACTTAACTCATAGAGATAATAGCTCAATTAGATAATTAGCTCAAGGAAATATATAACCTGAACTTACGAATTTAAACAGTGAGAAGATATTTAATGGAAAATATAAGGGTGATATATAAACTGTATATATACAGGTATATATATATATATATATATGTGTGTGTGTGTGTGTGTGTGCATATATATATATATATATGTGTGTGTGTGTGTGTGCATATATATATATATATATATATATATATATATATATATATACACGAGGGTGAGCTGAAAAGTAATGCCTCCATTGAAAGATACATTTACTTTTTTATAAAATCACCCTCTACCTCGATACATTTACGTCAATCATAAATGAGTTTTTGAAATCCAACCTGGTAAAACTCGGAGCTTTGACTACAAAACCAAAATTTCACAGCGGCCTTAACTTCTTCGTCAGACTCGTAGCGATTTCCACGGAGATGTTCTTTAAGTTTAGGGAAGAGGTGAAAATCGCATGGTGCTAAATCGGGGCTATATGGTGAATGCAGCAAGACGGTAAATTGCAGATCCTCAATTGCTAATCGCGTTTGAACACTGGTGTGAGGCCGTGCGGTTTGTATTGGTGAACAATGACTGCGTTTTTGTGGGTGCGAACCCTCCTGATCCGTTTATTCAACTTCTTCAGAGTTTCAATATAACGTGCGGAGTTGATTGCTGTCACTCTTTCCGTAAAGTCTTCGAGAACAACACCATTGATATCTCAAAAAAGAGTCATCATCACTTTTCCAGCCGACATTTTAACCTTGAATTTTTTTAGTTGCGGTGAATTTTTGTGCCGATATTCCATGGATTGCCGTTTATTTTCAAGGTCATAATGGTGGACCAATGTCTCGTCTCCTGTCACACTTCTGTGCAGAAATTCATCTTCATTTTCAAAGGCGCTGCAGATTTTCTTGGCAAATGCGTAGTCTCTCAGTTTTCATCTCGACAGTGAGCATGCGTGGCACCCATTTGGCGCAGACCTTTCGGCAACCGAGAATACTGATAATGTGTCCCACTCGCTCTTTGGAGATATCGGGCATTGCAGCAATTTCATTTTGTTTAATGCGACGATTTCCACTAATCAGTTCGTCAACGTAGTTTCGATGAGACTCGTCGGTTGCCGTTACTGGCCTTCCACTTCGCGGTTTGTCTTGCAAATCTTCTTGCCCTGCTTCTCCTTCGTTACACTGCCTCGTTCAACGTCGAACGGTATTCACATCAACACACTCTTTGCCGTACACATTTTGCATTTGCCGATGAATGTCTATGAGAGCAACACTTTCCGCTGTCAAAAATTCAATTACGGCACGTTGCTTGAAGCGAACGTCTTTACTCCTTTCCATTGTAATCGATACTGAACCAACGTGTGGAATGAGTGTAGGTTATATTAGGCTATAACACAAAACCGGTTTTATCTGGTTACCTCTACACAATCTGGAATGGGGTGGGGATATCAAGTTAAAACACAAAACCAGTTTTATCTGGCTACCTCAACACAATCCAGAATTATTCAAGCGGAGGCATTACTTTTCAGCCCACCCTCTTGTGTATATATATATATGCGCCTCTGTGGTTTAGTGATCAGCATCGCTGACTACGAGTCCATCGGCCCCGGAATCGAAACCCGGTGACTGCAGGAAGCGCGCAGCAAAACCCAGCTGTTCATCGTTCTACACAATAAAAATGGGATGGTAGATGAATGGGTACGCTGGGTTGCTGATGAAGAGGTCGTGAGATCGATTCCGGGCGAGAACTTTGTAATTTCTGACCGCCCGTGATGAGGCGTGGTTTGGATTCCACGTTAAGCTGTATGTCTAAGTTGGAGTGACAAGCTTGACCTTCGTTAGAATGAACATTTGGGGCGGAAGTAACACCATAGTGAACGAAGGTTATACAGGGTGGGCGGAAAGTAGCTCCCTATTTTGGATTGGTAAAAAAATACGTATATTATCCATTTATTTCAGAAGAAATAATATGAAAAGGTAGGCATACATGGTAGGTTTTCTCTAAAATTCAATGTGGGCTCCATCTCTTTCCACCAGCTTCTGGAGCCGCCCAGGAATGGCGTCCACTGACTTTAGCAGGAACTCCGGCGGGATGGAGGACATGACTTCCCGAATTCGGTCCTCCAGTTCTTCCAATGTCCTCGGTTTGGTGCGGTAGACTTCTTCCTTTACCCACCCCCAAAGAAAGAAGTCGCACGGTGTCAAGTCGGGGCTCCTGGCTGGCCATTGATGTGGACCACGACGACCCATCCAACGCCCAGGGAAGTGGGCATCCAGCCACTCACGGACAACAAGAGCGAAGTGCGGAGGGGCGCCATCTTGCATAAATATCAGATCGTCGATGTTCTCCCATGTGCTGACAACCGGCCAGACCTCGTTTCGCAACATAGCAAGGTACCGCTCAGCATTCATGGTGTTGCGCAGAAGGAACGGGCCCACAACCTGATCTGAGGTCATACCACACCACACCGTTACACTGAACCGATTCTGCCGTTTTTCAGCGGTAACCGTGCGACTTCTTTCTTTGGGGGTGGGTAAAGGAAGAAGTCTACCGCACCAAACCGAGGACATTGGAAGAACTGGAGGACCGAATTCGGGAAGTCATGTCCTCCATCCCGCCGGAGTTCCTGCTAAAGTCAGTGGACGCCATTCCTGGGCGGCTCCAGAAGCTGGTGGAAAGAGATGGAGCCCACATTGAATTTTAGAGAAAACCTACCATGTATGCCTACCTTTTCATATTATTTCTTCTGAAATAAATGGATAATATACGTATTTTTTTACCAATCCACAATAGGGAGCTACTTTCCGCCCACCCTGTATATATGTATATATATATATATATATATATATATATATGGGAATGAACTCAGAATGGTCCCCTGAGTTTTTTATGATACACACAGACAGTGCATGGAACAAGGAACTCTTCTGGGATAATTAAATCCACTATAGTCCGAATAAGTAATGGTAAATGACAAATACCATAGTTTTTCTTTTTCATGATGCTAGCCCGACGTGGGCAACGGGTCACTCTCAAAGATTCCCACAAATATAGCTTCCCTCACCAGGTATCTGCAAAGCAGACAGGATCCAGCTTTGGGACATGGATCTAGGGTTTAAAGCAGTCTAGCCCTGCTACATTTAGAACCTCAATATAAGCAAAAGACTCGCTGCCTTCACGTCAGATTGAATACATCAAAAGTGGACGCTCAATTCTGCCAGTTGAGGTTTAAGTTTTGGTTTTTGGCTAAAAATATAATAGTTACCCCTTTTTCTTTGATGTATTCAATCTGACGTGAAGGCAGCGAGTCTTTTGCTTATATTGAGGTTCTAAATGTAGCAGGGCTAGTCTGCTTTAAACCCTAGATCCATGTCCCAAAGCTGGATCCTGTCTGCTTTGCAGATAGGTGGTGAGGGAAGCTATATTTATGGGACCTCTTTGCGAGTGACCCGTTGCCCACGTCGGGCTAGCATCATGAAAAAGAAAAACTATGGTATTTGTCATTTACCATTACTTATTCGGACTATAGTGGATTTAATTATCCCAGAAGAGTTCCTTGTTCCATGCACTGTCTGTGTGTATCATATATATATATATATATATATATATATATATATATATACATTATATATATATATCTGGGAAGCAGAGCTGGGCACTTGCGTTTTTTTGCGCGTTTTTTTGCGGTACTGCGGTACTGCGGTACTACTACCGCACTACCAAACCGGTACCGCATAACGCAGTACCGCAAAGGATCGCTGAAAGTACAGCAGTACCGCTACCGCATTCAAATTTCCCGCGGTACTTTCCGCGGTACCGACCAACACGGTAGTACCGCAGTACCGCAGTACCGCAAAAAAAACCGCAAGTGCCCAGCTCTGCGTGGGAAGGCATTAATTAAAATATTAAGTCTCAAACTTCATTAAATGTGCATGCAGCAAAGAATAGGCTACAAATTCCTCCTAAATCATCTCTAGACTTAGAAATCGGAGGCGCGTATATCTCCCGAAATGCCCTCTCTCTGTCGTGTCACCTGTGATATATTGACCCGAGTTGAGGCAAGAAGAATAGCTTTATTTACAATTTGCATGATATTGGTGCTCAGCCCCCAGCGTCTGAATCCTTATAAATCTTTATGGGTCATTTAAGCGCAGTTGAATTCAAATAAGGACGAAATATCCTCAAAGCATCGCAAATATTTTTAGGATGAAAGAGGCTGTAATGAGAAAAGAACCCCCGTTGAGATTTCCTCAACAGAGAATTAAATGAAATTCAGAGAGGAGATATATAAAAATTCCTATGAAAAGAAAGGTCAAATAACATTTTTGGGGGAACTTTATATGAAGGCGGTTTTATGCTTATTTTACATACTTCATACACCCATACGTACACCGTTATTGAAAAAATCCATGAAATTTTACGCTTAATAAAATTTACTGAGGTAACGTGGTATTGGAAGAAGTGCCTGAATTAGATATTTGAATTTTACTTTAATATTCTGAAATGTGGCTTTTGTAGTATTCATAACTCCGAGAATGCCTATAGCTGAACAAGATTACCACCTTTTCTGCACATTTCTTTAATAATATACTGATAGAAGAGTTATATTCTAGCATATATATATATATATTATATATATATATATACACACAGTATACTATATATATATATATATACACACAGTATACTATATATATATATATATATATATATATATATATATATATATATATATATATCAAAGTCGTAGTTGTCTAGTTGTTTAGACAGCTATTTTTCTTTTGTTTTGATAGTATTTTGTTAGTTGTCATTTTAAAAACCAAAATTAATTCCTTCATTTTATGTATCATCACATGTAATGTTACAGAGCGTTATGGAGCAGTATTCTTTTGAAGAACTTGCTGATATGCATCTTGTGTTAGGAGAGATGCTTGGCAACCCAGCTGTTGCCCAACGTCGGCATGCTGAAAGGTATCCTAATAGGCGATTGCCATCGAGGTCTACATTCCTTTCAACCGACCGTCGATAAACTTTAATGACTTTCATTTTAATTAGATGATCCTCGGCAAAAAAGCAATGCATTTCGGAAACGAAGTGATGCGATTTATGTTCATAGGAACTTTTTTGTTCACTTTGACATCCTAAATATGCATAATAATTTATGAAGCATAATTTCATAACACCCTGTACACTACTCCAGACCAAAGAAATACAGTAGAATACTGTCTCAAATGCGCTCATCACTATAATGATACATTTAAGTTACACACCTTCATGAAGAATATCGAGTATCCGTGACGTAATTATGATAAAAAGGGCACCGCTGAGCCATTTTTGAAAATAAATTAAAATATAGGAAAAAGCTTTTTAAAAAGTGAAAAGTTAATGCAAAGCAACACACCAAAATATTAGAATATCCTGTCAGGTGTTACAAACAATAGGATAAATTCATTATGTTTATTGAGTATTGCTAATATATTAAACCTTTCTCAAAGACTTTTTAACTCTGCGTCTTAGTATTTAGTTGGTCCATGGCCTCCAATCGACGTACCATCGAGTCGACAAGCTCTTGCATTCTTCTGTAGTTATTAATTGCCAGATTGTCATCAAACACCTCTTCAGTTCACTAAGTGTCCCTGGTTTACCGATTTGAACCTTCTGCTTAGAAATATTCCAAAGATTTTCTATCGGATTAAGATCGAGAAAATTAGCACTAAACCACGCAGATGTTGCACCAGCCGCATGAGCTGGAGCCAGATCATGTTGAAAAACAAACGGTTCGTCTCCATACAGCCGTTCTGCAGATTCCAGTATGAATTACTCTCATATTTCTGTAAATATAAAAGTGACATTTAATTAATTTAAAATTAAAAAGTTAACAGCGACGCATTCCAAGCGTAACTTCTTTCGATTTTAAATTTAAGTAAATATTCTCATTAAAACTACAGAAATTATTTATTTTTAAATGATTGTTCTATACAGCTACAGTATATTTGAATACAAACATACAAACAAACACACTATTTCAGACTCAACTGGTACAAACATTATACAAGAGGTCCATAGAAGATTAAGAGATAGTTGTCTCGAGTACTGACTAAGTAGGCTAGTGAATCACTGTGCATAATGAACATACAATTGCCTAAGCCAATGCTTCCAGATTTGAGATTTCAGATTTATAAAATATATCGGAGACCAGTCTACTAACCATGGCTTCTATTATCTTATTGACTGACTCACCAAACCTAGTGATAAATCTAAATGCAAAATTACGAATGACACTGGCACAGTTAGGCACCTTATT
The DNA here is from genome assembly GCA_023014485.1 of Bathynomus jamesi. Classification (NCBI taxonomy): domain Eukaryota; kingdom Metazoa; phylum Arthropoda; class Malacostraca; order Isopoda; family Cirolanidae; genus Bathynomus; species Bathynomus jamesi. Next base: position 122,106 of record JAJOZX010000045.1, on the reverse strand, counting down.
GACTACAAACAGTATACTGACACTAGAAGGAACACCATTTCTAAATCTTGGAGTTCTTAATAAACTCCTAAAATTATTTATTATTATATGCAACATATAATTTTCTCAAATTATACATCCTGTAGTTCCACCACAAATGAGCTTTATACATTGAGTACAAAAAGTTTTCAACAAAATCAACTTAACATCTAATGTACATATACTGTATAAAATTTTTAACCAAAGTATTTCCCTGAGCATATAATTGTCTACATTGCCTTAGAATATCACAGGCATCTGAAAGACTTTCAGTTAGTATGTGGCCAAGTTACTTAGTCTGGGTCACTTCTGACAGCACCATACCATTCAATTGAAATTCAGAAAATTTTATATATTTATAGGCCTTGGTCCTCATAATCATAACATGACTTTCAGCAAGATTGTATTTTATGCCGTTATCCTTCCCATACTTTTCACACACCTTCATAAGTGGGTTGAGGCCTTTTACAGATGGGGAAATAAGAACTAAATCATATGCATACATCAGATGATTAAAAATCATTGTACCAATATAGCAGCCTATTTTACAGGTGTTCATCACAAAAGTTAGATTATCCTTATAAACAATGAATAAGTAGGGGGATAATATCCATCCCTGCCTGACACCATTGGTCACAGAGAATGGCTCTGAATTAACCCCATCCAATCTTACAATCATTGTCTGGTGATTATATCAGAATATTAATATATGGACCAAGTAACCAGGCACATTACGATTTACAAGTTTCATGAATAATTAACACGATTAACACGATTAAACGCCTTAGAGGCATCCAGGAAACACAAAAATACATAGCATCTAGAGTTTGGTATTTACAAACCATTTCTTTCAAGGCATACACACACATATCAGTACTGTGTTCCTTTTTGAAATGAAATTGGTTGTCACTAGTATAGAGGTAACATTCAAGTCTATTAATGAGTATACCATATGTCCCACAAAAAAGTACACCCAACTTTAGATTGTACTAACTCCTCCAAAAATTGAGATATTTTGGATCTGTTTGTTTGATTTAATATAGCAAATTATTCTTTGTTAACGTTCAAATTTATTCATGTTTAAACGATTTAGTGTTTAAGCATCTGCTTTTAACTGAAGGGTACAGCAAAATAGGTTGCGCGGAATGATCATTTCTTCCAGCCAGATAGCTCCTCTTGCTTTAACCATTGTGCTACTTTTTACGTCGAAGGATATTGCAAATATTTTTTAAAAATAATTCGAACTTTTGTATCTAAGATACGAGTCATACATATAAATGAAGAATCTGAATTACTAAATTTATAAATAACTTTGAAACCCTTATCATGCAGTTTACACGAAGGCAGCGCGTTCTCATGGTCACAACTTATTTGCAAACTAAAATCTTAAAACAAGTTCAGAATACCTTCGAACTGCAATTTCCCGATAGAGCTTCTCCAACTAAACATACAATTTTGAAGAATGTTCAGAAATACAAAGAAGGAGGAACGGTCCTCAATTTGAACAAAGGACGTTCAGGCCATCCGAAGACGGCAAGAACAGACGAGAACATTCAGCATGTTCGGCATTTATTAGAGAGACATCCAAAAGTGTCCACCAGGCGAAATGGTACAGAACTCTCACGCATGTCATTTCATCGAATAGTTCGTGAGGATTTGAATTTGTACCCATACAGAATGGAAATTCGACATCAACTCATTGAAGGAGATCTACCTCGCCGCCTAAGATTTGCCCAGTGGTTTCTTGAAAAACCAGAAAGATTCACGGAACAATTAGTGGTTGGAGATGAGGCGGCCTTTTTTATGAATGGTCTAGTGAACAGACAAATCTGCCGTCAGTATGCACCAAAAAATCATCCACCTGACAATCATATCTACGAAAAGAATAACTCTAGACAAAAACTGTCTCTCTGGGTAGGACTGTGCGGTAATGGAGCGGTAATTGGCCCGGTCTTTTACGATGGTAATCTAAATGGTGAAGCTTACCTAGAAATGATAGACCGAGAAATCCTTCCACAAATACGTGGAAGGATTTAATTGTATTTGGTGGGTGCAAGACGGAGCTCCTGCTCACAGGAGAGTTATTGTGAAGGAACGCTTGCAGGAAGTCTTCCACCAAAGAGTAATTGCTACAGGCCATGACATTGAATGGCCTCCCAGAAGCCCTGACTTGACCCCGTGTGATTACTTTTTATGGGGTCATTTGAAAAATAGAGTACCGTATTTGCATCACAACCTATCAATTTAGATGATTTGAGGACTCGCATCACAGCTGAAATCAACTTGTTAAAAGACAATCCAGATCTTATCAAAAGAGTGATGGGGAAGATGAGAGCTCGACTCCAGATTTGTATCGATAGGAATGGCGGTCATGTTGAAATAAAACGAAACTAAGCATAACTTTTGCAATAAGGAATAAAGAAAAATCTGCTTTGTATCTTATTAAAATTATGTTAAAGTATCTATTATTATGTATTTGTCTTTTCATTACATCGATAGCACACACACTATTTTTTCACTGACCAATTTTGCGCAATCCATTTTGTTGTACCCTTCAGTTAAAAGCAGATGCTTAAACACTAAATCGTTTAAACATGAATAAATTTGAACGTTAACAAAGAATAATTTGCTATATTAAATCAAACAAACAGATCCAAAATATCTCAATTTTTGGAGGAGTTAGTACAATCTAAAGTTGGGTGTACTTTTTTGTGGGACATATGGTATATTCAAACACCTTAGACATAATACTGCCAAGGCTATTGGCCTATAGTTATCTTTACTGTTGATTTTACCCTTTTTATCCTTTAGTACTGGCACCAAAACAACGGATAATAGTGTATCCGTCAAAACACCATGTATCAGTAAACCTGTGAAGCACAAAGCTAACGGAGGCACTAATCTGTCACTACTAAATTTCAGATGCTCAGCAGAAATACCATCAATACCACTTGATTTGTTACAATCTAAACATTTTATGGCCTGTTTAGTCTCAAATACACTAACACTTATATCTGGACTATAGGTAGCATTACAATTAACATTATTGTTCTTATGTATAGAGTTAAATAACTAAGTGTAGTGTTCCTTCCATAATTTGACCATATTCTCAGTCCCAGCTACATTTTCAATATTTGTAGGGAGACACATTGCACTATTATTCATTGTTTTTAATTCTTCCAAAAGTTTCTTGGATTCTTACTCACAAGCTTTCTAGTCGGAGCATCCCTACTTAACTCATCCTCACGATTTTTTATGCACCTTAATGCATACTTGAACCTGGCATTAGCACTCTGTTTTTGTTGTAATACAGGGCCTTGCATTGGCTTCTCTTGTTCACACCACATTATGAAAGCATCTGTGGATGCATTATGAAATTCAGCCACATAATCGCTCCAGCTAGGTCTACATGCATAATTTTTTCTCCTAAAGGTATTTAAATCTAGGCTAGCATTATTGAGAGAGGAAACAATTTGTTCATACATGTCTTTAAATTCCAAAATATGTTTTTGAATTCTACAGTTTACATTCTGACAAGCTAGAGCATCATTAGGGATACATATATCACTTAGCAATACAGCAGACTTATTACAATACTGTTGTTTGCCCTCATCATCAACTTTGGACCAGTCTAACTTCGCTTTACGTGTATCATTTATCTGTGATAACTTTGGAATACAATTAATGTGAAACTCAGTTAATAGGGGCACGTGGTCAGAACTGCCTGATTTGCATCAGGTGTACAAATACAATGATCTAACCATGAGGTGCCAACTATCACTAACATAAGTGAAGCTATCACCACGAAGACTAGACATGGATGAGAGGGTCAAGTTATTTTCTTCACAGAAAGCTTTTAAGTGGTTGCTAAACAAAGAATTATCATTAAGCACACTAGCATTAAAGTCACCATTAATAGCTACACATGTCGTATCCAACTCATCAATAATACTGCTGACCTGCCCAAATTTAATGAGGTAATCTTCTTCATTATCAACTGCCTGAAAAGGCATTAGATACACAGAATTACGAATTTTTTATTGTCTATACAAATTTTTATTCCAGTTAGCCAGTTCAAACCACGTTTTAATTCACTAATATATTTCCCATACCCCAACCTCCATAGAATAGCTACTCCACCAGGTGGGTGGCCTGCAAGAAGACCATCTTGTTTATTTCTGGCGGCCTCCCATATTCCATGAAAGTTACTGGACAGGCTATTCAGGTCCTTTAAGACCTGTTTCTATGGCCATGTTTCCTGCAGACAGAGAATATCAGCATCCTCTAACAAATTATCAATTATGACCCGCCTGTGTTTGCTGTTATTGCTGTTATACAAATATACGAATAATGTAAATTTATAGATAGGCTGTAAATAACTTGTACACACGTAACACTCATAAAGCTCAGAACAATAAATGAAATCGAGTGTAGTGTAATTAAGTTCCTTTTAATTGAGGTATCACCTAAAGACCAAATGACCGAATTTTAGGTAATAGTAATTTCGTTTTCTATATTAATTTCGGCGACGAATAATAACTAACAAACTAAGGTATACCGCCTCAATTTTAACTTTTTATCTTCAGCTACTTACTTCTGAAACTTTATTAGAATTACAAGTAACATCGGTTCCAATATAGTCCGGATACACTTTTCCACACTTATCTTCGGCCAGTGTATTCCGACTACAAAGACCAATATTAAGACAAAAGTCAGGGGGTTCAACTTCTGATGGCGCTGACTAATAATAATCAAAGGAAGGTAACTCAATAGGCCGCATTAGTTTAGCGTGAGAACTGTACTAGTTTCTGTTCCTCCTGAATGATATTAAAGCAAATGTTAAGTCAGTTACTGTAACAGATAGCAAATGCTGTGTTCAAATCTTCTTACGAAGATATCATAAATAGATAAACAGCAAGATGAACAGTTATCAGGTGTTACTATGTCAAATCGTTTTCAAAATCCAGTCGTCGACCTATGTTACAAAAATTTTAGAATACGTATACAAAATCAGAGTAATAATTTTTGACAGGCTATTCTCAAGGATATATATAAAAAAATTAAATGTCATAAACAGATTTCACAGTCACAATGAAGCTTCAGACCGTGAAGTCTTCCTCATTTTTGAGATAAACCAATGCCGAAGTCAGAAATCAGAAATTATATGCATTTTAAATAAAAATGTAAAAGAATTTTCCAATTTCACGCCTGAAAAAAATGGTTATCATATTTATTGTTTAATTTCATATTTGTTACAGTGATTATTTTCCACTTAATGTTCTAACTCAGATATTAGTCTATGCCATTTGCAAAATAACCTTTTACTGGAGAACTTATAACATAACTTATTAATTAATGAATAATTATGTCCGTATTCCAACTGCTTTCAATCCTCCTATTAAATACTGAGGACTCCGAAATACTAAGAAAAGATTAAATCAAGAAAAATTTCTTTGAAAATAATGATATATTTAAATGCATTTATCACCTTAATTTGACTTTTCGCCTGCCAATGAAACCCAAATTTTCAAGTTTCTTTCTACAAACCTCAGGTACAAACCTGACTTGTCTCAGGGATCAGTCCTAGGTCCCCGCTATTTTTATTGGTATATAAATGACCTTCCTCGTTTTTCCGTGATTTTAAGCGCTGATCTTAAAAGTATTTGTAACGTAAGTGCGTTTAAAAACAAGTTCAAATAAAATCATGCTAATGCAGTTAGGGATTAAATGTGTTAACTGTGTTACATGTCTTAATTGTTGTATTTACCTTTACTATTTGCTATTAATTATTAGTACTGTGGGTTTAATAACTATTATAATGATAAAGATTTAATGTACACTGCTAACAGAATTGATTTCTGATGTAACCTGCAACTTTATGTGTCCTAAAATTTACCTTGCATAACCATAAACCTTGTATTATCTTCTAAGTAATCATAATCATCATTAATCATAATATTTATATAATACCTAATAATTATGACTGATTTTGAAGTGTTTGTTTTATTTTATAATTAATCATAATAATAATTACTCTTAATATTTATATATTACAAATCATAATTAATAATGTGCTTACTTTATATTATAATTAATCATCCTTAATCATAATATTTATATATTACAAAATCATAACTACCTATGAAGTTTGTTTACTTTAAAATTAATACTAATATTTATATGAGCTAATCATAAATGTATATGTAGAAAATGCTTGTTTTATCTTAAAATTAATTTGAGGGCCCATTAAAACCTAAAGTTTAGGGGCTAAATTAAACAGGAAAAACTAAATATTAACATTCAAATTAGCAATTGTATATTGTGGCAGAAATAGTTATAATATTGTAATAATTGTAATATTGTTATGTTTGCTTTTACCAATAAGGAAAGGAAGAAGATTCAATGAATGATACAGTATTATAAATTTAAAAAAAAAATATCTGCGGGAAATGAGACCAGTATTTAACTAACTCTAACTATTTAATCTCTCTCTCTCTCTCTCTCTCTCTCTCTCTCTCTTCCTTATACAGCACACACACACATTATATATATATATATATATATATATATATATATATATATATATATATATATACAGGGTGGGCCGTAAGTTTCCATACATAGGAAAATTTAAATTATGGTCTTCACGTGCGTCGGTATTTGGATCAGCAGTTTCCGGATGCTTGGATTGGTCGGCGTGGTCCTGTGGAGTGGCCTCCCAGATCCCCAGATCTCACCCCCCTTGATTTCTATCTTTGGGGGCACTTGAAGGCCATGGTGTATCAGGAAAAGATACGAGACATAAATCATCTAAAGGAACGTATCACCAACGCCATTACAAGCATAACGTCAACTGTGCTAATGCGTGTTCATCAACAGTGGGGAACACGTATTGAAATGTGTTTTCAAAACAATGGCAACCATGTAGAGCATATTATATAAATAAAAATGGTTGTCCATAAAAAAATGTTTATTTTTCCTATGTATGGAAACTTATGGCCCACCCTGTATATATATATATATTAAAATGAACAATAAATAATTCCTATATAATCTTTATAATTCAAATATTCATTTTTACATAAGAACCCAAATCGCATAACGCGAATTTGGGAAAAAAATATATTTGCTTTCTATTCCTCCAGTGTGACAACCATGCTATCTACCATTTCTATGGTTGAGTCGTATCCATGTTTGTGTCATTGGAGATTCGTTGTGAGAAGCGAATGTCCCTTAATTTCATTCCCTCAAAGTACAAACAAGACACTCGACGGTTTAGATCGTTTAACATTTCCATCACAATATTACCCATATCTCCATTTTCCAGTTATTATAGACTTTATGATAATTAATTATTGTTGTCTTGCATCTATCCCTCATCCCTAAATTTTATTAGATTATGCCTGCACATTGCATGTGACATGATGTGAAACCTTGTTTGTACTTCTTCATTCATTTATTTAATTCTTCCTCAAATGTACCCAATTCCTTAATATTTACTGTATACTCGTATATGTATATATATTCAATTAATAGTTTCACTCACAATGGCTATAAACCTTTCATTACTATATAGCTCTAATTCATCTCTTCTAAATTCTCCCAATAATGACTTGTACTGTACGTACGAATTAAATAACTATGGCGTATTAATTATGAATTGACGTATGGCATAATTTGAATATCTATGACGTCATAAAGTAGCGTAATTCCCGTCACATTTTCCATACTTTGAATACCGATCATATCTTTAGTATTCAATATATGGTAAATTCTTTAACATAATAATAAAAACTTTACACTCTATACGTCATTATTTATATGTTGTTCATTCATACATCAATATCTTATCTTGACCGTTATCTTTTATTAATTGTATTAATTATTCATTCACCGACCTACCTATTTTCTACCTATTGTCAACCTATTGTGCGACTACCAATATGCGTACAATACTTCGTGCATTCGTACATGTCCTCTTATGATCATGATTACGTACATAGTTACGTACATGTACATACGTCCACATGTATTCTTTTTACGTTTTCTTTTAATTATTTCACTTCTCGCAAGATATTCGTTCATGCTGACGCAAGTGTTCGAATTCCACTACCAACTTTGTGTTATACTCTTAACATCCTAATTTTCTAGAAATATGTAACACTGTAAAAAAAACTATAGTTAACTGTTTAATTGTAATTAACTGTAATAATTTAATATAATGTAATTGTTGTACTTTAATGAAACTATAATTAACGATAATAATTTAATATAATGTAATTAATGTATTTTAATGAAACTGTAATTAACGATAATAAATGAATGTGAATTAATTGGTAATTATAATCATAGTTATAGTAAACCAAAATTACAATGTACTCAATGTAGGACCCGACATTATGTCTCCATTAGGAATGTATACGCGGCGATATTATTGTTATTTTTTTATTACTATTATTTTTTCGTTGGGATAAATTTTTGATGTGCTTTCTACTTTGCCAAATAATTGGTGACTTGTTCTTTTTAAAATTTCTTTATAATTTTTTTAGATTTAGCTTAATGAATCTTGATTAAAAGTTTGCAATGTTCATGTTTTGTATAGATCCTCTCTTCGTTATAAAAGATGAAGTCATGTCTTGCCTAAGCCTTTAATTGTAAATCTTAAACCTTTAATTCTTGCTCATATGTATATCTTAGTATAAAGATGCATAGTTCAATTTCCACTTCTAATTAACGCGGCGGATCAAGAAAACATCAGATCTGAAAATAAGCGATTTAAGATAAAAATATGGCTTCCTCTTCCTATATCCTGTTTATCTGTTTAAACATTGTCAGAGCAAAAAAGTTTACTTTATTTTTAACTATTGTGCAAAAATAATGCAGCCTTTTCAACATTTAATAATAATGATGTTAGCAGAAAATGGGTATATAAACCCACAAAATTTCTTTCATGTTCATTCTGAAGTAGACTTGAGGCTGAACACTACATGTACATTTTAGCAGTAAATTACAGTAAGAAACAGTCTTTATCTTCTCCTTCGAGCCTTGTTCTCTTCAGAGAACTTAGTCATTAAAATCTCCCGATACGTTACAAGAAGAATCGGGGAACCCTCAGAGAATTTAATAAGCCTCCCAGAATCCTCCGAGCCACTATAGAAGAACGCGGAGAGTAGTATAGAAGAAACTACTACAAGTAACAAATCCGTTGCTGCTTCCTAACCAGAACTCCCGTCGACTTCGAACCAACCAAGGCCATAGACGGAAGGATTAACAAGTGGCGACCCTGCCAGGATAACAACTGGTGACCCTACCCCAGGATTCTTTCAGTCTTTCAGGCTCTGGAAATAGAATAACTAGCGACCCCTGCATCAGGATTCTTCCAGTCTTCCACACCTTGGAACTAGAACCAACATCCAGTTGACTGGCGTGTCACGACTTCCAGTACGTCACATCCACCCTTGAACCGGTGTGTCAACTCTCCAAGTTCTCTACGTCTAGTTTTAATCCAAGGAAAAATAGCCAGCAAGAAACGTCTTCTGTACACGTCTCCAAGGATTTCGCCGTAGGAATCTTGTTAAGTACATAGCTCTTTTTTTTAAAGTAATCTCTAAACATTTGAGAAGTCAGTGTTATTAACAGTTAATAACACCGGTCTCCATGAAAATCGATTTCTTTATTTTGAGTTGTGATTCTGAAGCAGTTCGCTGCGCTGAATTAAAAAATGCTACCAGTTTTTTTCTATCATCCACAGTTTTAAAGTTATTAGCAAAACAATTTTGGGGCGTTTTGTAATTTTTTACCTTTTTTATCTTTAATTAATTTCGTTTTTTCATATTTTTCAGATAGATAATTCTAACATTACGTCTTTAAAATTTTAATAATGGCTTCTAGAGGATGTACCCATAGTCCAGACATATTTTGTTATATTTGTGGTCGGTATGTTGTTGTAAAACAAAGGACAAATGTAACGACCTTCATTAAGAGAGCTTATCATGCTTATTTTGGAATTAAATTAGGAGATCAAGACAAAAGTTGGGCTCCACACAAGGTTTGTCTTACGTGTGTTGCGGCACTAAGGAATTGGAGCAAAGGTAAAAAGAAAAGTTTGCCATTTGGGATCCCTGTGGTGTGGCGCGAGCCTAGAAACCATACCGACGACTGCTACTTCTGTTCTTGCAATGTTAAAGGTTATAATGCAAAGAATAAAGAGCCTTCAATACCCAAGTCTTCCATCTGCAATGAGGCCGGTACCCCATGGTCCAGAAGTTCCTATTCCCCGCCCACCCGAGAGTCTGGATCAATACAATTCAGATTCTGATTCAGCTCCAAATCCAGACAATGATGATGTTTATGAACAGCCAACAGCTGACCGAGATCCTCCTAAACCATTAACCCAAGCCGAACTAAATGACTTAGTCAGGTATTTGAATCTGCCTAAGGACTCTGCAGAACGTTTGGGGTCTAGATTGCAGGAGAACAATTTATTGGCATCCGACACACACTTCGCTTGGTACAGAAATCGTGAGAAAGACTTCGTGCCTTTTTTCGAAGAAGATGGTCCCTTGGTATTTTGCAAGGACATCACAGGATTAGTGTGGAAGCTAGGCATCGAATACCAAACCAGTGACTGGAGGTTGTTTATAGATTCCTCTAAAACCAGTCTAAAAGGAGTGTTACTGCAGAACGGTAACAAATATGCATCAATCCCAGTGGCCCATTCTACTCATTTAAAAGAGACCTATGATAACATGAAATTGCTTCTGGAAAAAATTCAGTATGAAAATCACAGATGGATATTGTGTCGGGATCTCAAAGTCCTTGGCATGTTACTTGGGCAGCAATCAGGATACACTAAGATGCCATGTTTCATCTGCGAATGGGATAGTCGAGCACATGACCAGCACTGGAAGAGGAAAACTTGGCCTCCTAGAGAGAATCTTACCCCAGGATCAAAGAACATTTTACATGAACATCTAGTTGAACCAAATAAAATCCTCCTACCACCCTTGCACATTAAGTTAGGCTTGATGAAGCAGTATGTCAAAGCATTGAATAAAGAAGGTGAGTGTTTCAAGTACATTTGTTCAAAATATCCAAAGATTAGCTACGAGAAGATAAAGGAAGGTGTTTTTATAGGTCCTCAGATTAGAAAGTTATTGACAGACGATCATTTCCTGAACACAATGACCAATAAAGAAAAAGAAGCATGGCTTGGTTTCACAGATGTTGTTGAAAACTTCTTGGGAAACTACAAAAGCCAAAATTATGAAAGACTGGTGGAAAATATGCTTAAAAAGTTTTGCGCCTTAGGCTGCAACATGAGCCTGAAAGTTCACTTCTTATTTTTGCATCTTGATCGTTTTCCCGAAAATCTCGGAGATGTCAGTGAGGAGCAAGGGGAACGATTTCACCAGGACATCAAAACCATGGAAAGAAGATATCAAGGAAGATGGCATACAAATATGATGGCGGGTTACTGCTGGTGTCTGCAACGAGATCAGCCTAACGCACAGCATAAGAAAACATCAAAGAAGCACCGGTTTAGTCGTCATTAGTCAGATCTACCTTCGTAGTCTTAAGTCTTTGGAATAAGTCCTGAAATGTTTGCAAGTAAAGAAGGTAAATATATTTTGTTTCTTTCAGTTATTTTTTTATTCTTTCATAAACAAGCAATATGCTTGTCCAAGAGCTAGGAGCTATTTAATTCTGCTTTAATTAGGTTTTACTCTATCACCTAAAGATTTCGTGCTACAAGGGGTGTTGTAATACCTCATCTGTCCCCAAATGTTGACCACCCATTGATGGGAGGGGAGAGAGTATTTTGCTGGGAACGGGACTGGTTGTTATATATATTTACCCTACATTATTATGTAAGCGTTACTGTAGTCTATAACAACAAAATTTATGGTTTAACATGTGCAATCCAATGTTGGTCTCGATAAGATGGTTCACATTTGGGGATAGATGGGGGATTTATGACACCCTATAGTAAGAAAACCATACGTGATAGGGAAAAACTAACTATATTTTTGAGATCAGCGTACTCAAGTTATATAGAATCACCAACTAGTTTGTAAAAATCGATCGACAAGTTTTCAAATGTGTACTGGTGTAATTAGTATCAAGCCAGAATTAACAAAAAAAACAGTGAACATTCCATACACCAGTGATACATTTCTTCTTATTGAAACCGAGTTATTTCCACTATTATAATTAGTATAGCATAATATTTTTTTATGTACCAAACATAATATTACCGTACTTTCGCGTACATTCGAGTGAAATGTTGTTTACATTTTTATTTTTGTTTACAATTTTTTCAAATTATTTTATTAAATTGACTTGCAATTATTGTGCATTATTATAATAGAGAAAGAAAAAGTTTATAGTTTATAGAGACACGACACCTCATAGCAGTTCAAGTCAGTAGGTTGCATCAAGAGGGACAACCGCCCGACAGATTCATAGAAATACTTGATAGCAGTTCAAGTCAGTAGTTTGCATCCATAGGGACTACCGCCCAAGAGATTTATCTAAATACTTGATAGCAGTTCAAGTGCAGTCAATTTCAGTTTTCAGTCAGTTTCAGTCAGTTTCCAGTCAGTCGGTTGCATCCAGAGGGACAACCGCCCCAGAGAATAATAGGCTTCACTTGATAGCAGTTCAAGTTCGAGTCAGTTCCAGTTTCAGTCAGTTTCAGTCAGTTTCAGTTTCAGTCAGTTTCAGTTTCAGTCAGTTTCAGTTAGTTTCAGTTTCAGTCAGTTTCAGTTTCAGTCAGTTTCAGTTTCAGTCAGTTTCAGTTTCAGTCAGTTTCAGTTTCAGTCAGTTTCAGTTTCAGTCAGTTTCAGTTTCAGTCAGTTTCAGTTTCAGTCAGTTTCAGTTTCAGTCAGTTTCAGTTTCAGTCAGTTTCAGTTTCAGTCAGTTTCAGTTTCAGTCAGTTTCAGTTTCAGTCAGTTTCAGTTTCAGTCAGTTTCAGTTTCAGTCAGTTTCAGTTTCAGTCAGTTTCAGTTTCAGTCAGTTTCAGTTTCAGTCAGTTTCAGTCAGTTTCAGTTGCTAGTCAGTTGCTAGTCAGTTGCTAGTCAGTTGGTTGCTAGTCAGTTCCTAGTCAGTTCCAAGTCAGTTCCAAGTCAGTTCCAAGTCAGTTGCTAGTCAGTTCCAAGTCAGTTGCTAGTCAGTTCCAAGTCAGTTGCTAGTCAGTTGCTAGTCAGTTGCTAGTCAGTTGCTAGTCAGTTGCTAGTCAGTTCCAAGTCAGTTGCTAGTCAGTTCCAAGTCAGTTGCTAGACAGTTCCAAGTCAGTTGCTAGACAGTTCCAAGTCAGTTGCTAGACAGTTCCAAGTCAGTTGTAGACAGTTCCAAGTCAGTTGTAGACAGTTCCAAGTCAGTTGTAGACAGTTCCAAGTCAGTTGTAGACAGTCCCAAGTCAGTTGTAGACAGTCCCAAGTCAGTTGTAGTCAATTCAAGTCATTCAGTTTCAAATTCATGTCAGTTTCAAGTCAAGTTCAAATCAGTTTCAAGTCAATTCAGTACAGTCAATTTAATTCAAACTGTCTCTTTTTGCATACAGTAATTGCGTATATAAATATATTTTACTATTTGTAACCAAAACAGTTCTTACAAATGTTTATAACGATTTTTATAATTATTGTGATGTATATGATGAGAGTAATAGTGTAGTAACTAATCGATCATGTCCCAATGACTTTTGAAATTACTATGGGGAGGAACATGCCGTCTCTCCGTTTTGTTTGAACTCCTTTAATTTGTGTTTTGAGCAGTATGACGAGCAATCTTTTTCCAAAGAGCAAAGTGCTCACGAAAAGACGTATTGTCAATTTCAGACATCATATCTCCCCGATTGTCCCTCGAATTCCCCCGAATGCAGTATTCCAAATTTTATTTTTTTCCCAATACCCCAACTCTAGTTGAACCCAGTGTCAACCGGGGAAATGGTTCAACCATGGTTGACTCTACTTTGGCTCCCGTCAAACCACATTTTAACCATCTGTTTTTTTTTCACCCAGGTCGGTCCAAAAGCCAACCAGGAGCCTCTTTTGGTACTGTGGAACATTCCTCAGTATCATCACGTGATCATTCCAACGATCATTCTCATCTTTCTTCCCTCCTACTTTGCTGATTTTTCCCTTTGGCTTTTCCTGGACCCCCTTCGGAAACCAGTAAAAGTTATTCTTCTTAATTCCGATAAGCCACCTCCATTTTGAGTAAGCAAGGCTCGCATGGTCAGTCCACTGTTTTTCGGGCATGTTGCGAATCCCGTAACCATATGACCACCTAACCATGCACCTAATTTATACTGCTCTGTATGTTCGTGAAATTTACTCGTTACGACCGAACATATCCTCAATTTAGGTTAAGTTGTTTTTTCTTTATTTTTAAGAGTATTATATGGAACCTATAACCCCATGTTCAGTTCATTATAATTTATAATTGATTTATATTTTTAATTTGTATTCTTAATTTTCTTAATTCAATTATCATACTGATACTTCTTGTTAATATTAATGGATAATATTAATGGTGATATACTGTTACTATGTGGCTATGAATGTTATTGGTCGAATACTGTACATTGCCATCAATATTACCTGTATTAGAATTTAATAATAATTAACTTTAACCTTAAAGGATTTTATAACCCTATCCCGTTTTAAATTATTATACATTATTTTTAAACTTTGTTAATTCGAAAACCTTCTGAATCCCTACACATACACACGCCATCTATGCACACTATATATACAAACCTTATTCTAAAATCATTGGATATCAAGATAAACTTTATTTAATTGCGTGTAAGTGCTAACTATGATATTTACTCTAGATTATTTAAATCTATTTAATTGTAATAATTGTTGCTTACTATACGTATATAATCTTGCTCATATATTTATTCAGTTACTTTAACCAAGCACTTACACTCTGTACCTAATACACATAAATACACACTTGACCACAGGTCTATACATCGTTCATTACGTAATTCTATCTTTCTTCTCCTTGTATATTCTTTATGGTTAACAACATCTAAGTATCTAAAACTGTAACTAAACAATTTTTAATGTTTTTACTAAATTAATTTTACTTTTTACTAGTCCATCAAATTAGTTTATAAAATGTACGGTCATGGTAACTTTCGAAATTCCTGAACTTTAAAATTTTAATTTTCCCTTTTAACTACTATTCATTAGGTATGTATTTTTTCACAGGAAAAAAGTTTTTGTTAAAAAATTTAACAATATCATTGGTTGTCTAAATTAATTAGTTGTCTAAAATTAGATTTGATTAATGTGTATTGTTCTTAACCACCCCAACTCACGTGTTGTATATAAATTTGTAATCATAAAAGCCATAAGTCATCATCCAGTTTGAATTAGTTAGGATATTATATTATTGTATTAATATCATTTTAGAGGAGAGAGCCCTGTAAAAATGAACAATGAATAACTCCTATATAATCTTTAGAATTCAAATATTAATTTTTACATAAGAAACAAAATCGCATAAAGGGAGTTTGGATAAAATTTTTATTTGCTTTCTATTCCTGCAGTGTCACAACCATGCTATCTACCATTTCTACAGTTGAGTTGTATCCATGTTTGTGTCATTGGAGATTCGTTGTGAGAAGCGAATGTCCCTTAATTTCATTCCCTCAAAGTACAAACAAGACACTCGACGGTTTAGATCGTTTAACATTTCCATCACAATATTACCCATATCTCCATTTTCCAGTTATTATAGACTTCATGATAATTAATTATTGTTGTCTTGCATCTAACCCTCATCCCTAAATTTTATTAGATTATGCCTGCATATTGCATGTGACATGATGTGAAACCTTGTTTGTACTTCTTCATTCATTTATTTAATTCTTCCTCAAATGTACCCAATTCCTTAATATTTACTGTATACTCGTATGTGTATATACATTCAATTAATAGTTTCACTCACTCTTTGTACAATGGCTATAAACCTTTCATTACTATATTGCTCTAATTCATCTCTTCTAAATTCTCCCAATAATGACTTGTACTGTACGTACGAATTAAATAACTATGGCGTATTAATTACGAATTGACGTATGGCATAATTTGAATAGCTATGACGTCATGAAGTAGCGTAATTCCCTTCACATTTTCCATACCTTGAATACCGATCATATCTTTAGTATTCAATATATGGTAAATTCTTTAACATAATAATAAAAACTTTACACTCTATATGTCATTATTTATATGTTGT
Source organism: Bathynomus jamesi (assembly GCA_023014485.1). Taxonomy (NCBI): domain Eukaryota; kingdom Metazoa; phylum Arthropoda; class Malacostraca; order Isopoda; family Cirolanidae; genus Bathynomus; species Bathynomus jamesi. The sequence goes on along the minus strand of JAJOZX010000045.1, from coordinate 105,831 downwards.
TCATTCATACATCAGTATCTTATCTTGACCGTTATCTTTTATTAATTGTATTAATTATTCATTCATTGACCTACCTATTGTCTACTTATTGTCAACCTATTTTGCGACTACCAATATGTGTACAATACTTTGTGCATTCGTACATGTACCCTGATGATCATGATTACGTACATAGTTACGTACATGTACATACGTCCACATGCATTCTTTTTACTTTTTCTTTTAATTATTTCACTTCTCGCAAGATATTCGTTTGACGCAAGTGTTCGAATTCCGCTAACAACATCGGAAGCGACAGCTTCTGAGGTGAAAATCTTCTCTCTTGTTGCTTCTAATTATAAAACATTATGTGTGTTATGTTATATATATATATATATATATATATATATATATATATATAGAGTATATGCCCATGTACTTTGTGTTATACTCTTAACATCCTAATTGTCTATAAATATGTAACACTGTAAAAAACTATAGTTAACTGTTTAATTGTAATTAACTAATAATTTAATATAATGTAATTTATGTACTTTAATGAAACTATAATTAACAATAATAATTTAATATAATGTAATTAATGTACTTTAATGAAACTGTAATTAAGGATAAAAGTGAATGTGAATTAATTGTTAATTATAATCATAGTTATAGTAAACCAAAATTACAATGTACTCAATGCAGGACCCGACATTATGTCGCCATTAGGAATGTATACGCGGCGATATTGTTGTTATTTTTTATTATTATTTTTTTTCGTTGGATAATTTTTTAATGTGCTGTCAACTTTGCCAAATAATTGGTGACTTGTTCTTTTTAAAATTTCTTTATCATTTTTTTAGATTTAGCTTAATAATGAATCTTGATTAAAAGTTTGCAATGTTCATGTTTTGTATAGATTCTCTCTTCGTTATAAAAGATGAAGTCATGTCTTGCCTAAGCCTTTAATTGTAAATCTTAAACCATTAATTGTTGCTCATATGTATATGTTAGTATAAAGATGCATAGTTCAATTTCCACTTCTAATTAACTCGGCGGATCAGGAAAACATCAGATCTGAAAATAAGCGATTTAAGATAAAAATATGGCTTCCTCTTCCTATATCCTGTTTATCTGTTTAAACATTGTCAGAGCAAAAAAGTTTACTTTATTTTTAACTATTGTGCAAAAATAATGCAGCCTTTTCAACATTTAATAATAATGATTTTAGCAGAAAATGGGTATATAAACCCACAAAATTTCTTTCATGTTCATTCTGAAATAGACTTGAGGCTGAGCACTACATGTACATTTTAGCAGGAAATTACAGTAAGAAACAGTCTTTATCTTCTCCTTCGAGCCTTGCTCTCTTCAGAAAACTTAGTCATTAAAATCACCCGATACGTTACAAGAAGAATCGGGGAACCCTCAGAGAATTTAATAAGCCTCCCAGAATCCTCCGAGCCACTATAGAAGAACGCGGAGAGTAGTATAGAAGAAACTACTACAAGTAACAAATCCGTTGCTGCCTCCTAACCAGAACCTTCGTCGACTTCGAACCAACCAAGGCCATAGACAGAGGGGTTAACATATATATATATATATATATATATATATATATATATATATATATATATATATATGGACGGGATGAATTTTACAATTAAACACGTGAAATAAGTGAATGATGCAAACCTACAAGGAAAAAGAAAAATGATTCCAAGGCCTTTCGTGTATTCGTGTACTGTTGAATACACTGTTGAATATATATATATATATATATATATATATATATATATATATATATATATATATATACTGTATATATATATATATATATATACAGGGCCGTTTCCTGGCATAAGCAGAGTAATCGGCCGCTTAGGGCCCAGCTGCTACTAGGGGGCCCCTAGACAGGTTCCCAGGTCATAGCTCAGTGGGCAAGAATAGGAATATACCTGAAGTTATTATTATTATTATTATTATTGTTATTATTATCATTATTATTATTATTATTATTGTTATTGTCGTATTCATTAAAGTTTTTGTATGAGACAAATGTGATAAAACGGAGACAAACGAAACATTTTGGTCGTTATGTGTAAATAACTATTGTTTGATCTTATTTCTATATTATTTAACTTTATTCTTACTATATGCTTATACTTTCCTAAATGCTTAATTTTTCTAGTATTGTAAAACATTATTTCACTAATTTACTAATTATTAAGAGATTTTGTAACACTTTAAAACCTAGGATTATTTTCATTATGTTTTCAAGTTTACTAATTCTTTTCTTATCTTTTTCAGAGAGTGTGAATTTTGTTGGTTAAAACCTAAATGGTCTGATTATTTGAATGTATTTGATTAACGTTACAATTATAATTATTATTATTATTATTATTATCATCATTATTATCATCACTATTATTATTTAGCAGATTAGTTGTGGTTAACTAGATGTGACTTCGTGCATCTTGGAAAATGAAACGACATTATCCATCAGGAGCTGAAAAACGGAAAAAGAAGAAAATAGAGGAGGAGAAGCTTTCCAGTAGCACAGGTGAGATGTGCCACTTGTATATTCTTATGATTACAGTTCAGGCAAATAGGTTAGGTAGACCATCAAGCTAGGCAAGTGCTCAGGAATCGTGTAGAGTAAGTTAGTCTCTGTAATATTTATAATATTTTGAAATGTGAAATTTAATGGATCACATCACCTCAAATTCTGTTCACACAAATCAATTATGAAACAAGATAAGAAAGAGTATTTTAGCAAAAATTAACAATATGTAATGTTATGTTCTTCTCAGGAGCACTACTGAAATATTTGGAAAAGCCATCCTCAGCAAAGACTGATGAGCATCATGAGCCAACAGCAGGACCATCCTCTATGCAACCTCAAACACCAGTAGAAGTAGAGCCTGATGAACCAACAAGTGGCCCATCGTCTGTTCAGCTTCAAGCACTACACACAGGCATTTCTACTGAGCAACAAGAACCAAGATCTGCTCCACCGCTTGATCCGTATGACTGGCCAGTTGTCCTGTCAGATGCCTTGAAGACAGATCTGGTGTCTCGAGGACCATTTCAAATCAGTCCAGATTTCACATTCCCGAAAAGAGAGGACGGTAGAAGCGTTCACCACCATTACATGTACAGAACATTAATTAATGGGGAAAATTAAAACGAAGCTGGCTGATGTACTCTAGAAGGAATGATACTCTTTATTGCTTCTGCTGCAAGTTGTTTTCAAGGAAGTCGTACAAACTAATTACGGATGGACTTTCAGACTGGATAAACGTTGGTTCGATTCTGAAAGGCCATGAAAATAGTTCAGGACATGCAGATAACATGGCAACATGGAAGGATCTGGAACTGCGGCTAAAAACTGGGAGGACCATTGACCAAACTGAAATGTCATTAATGGAGGTAGAGTGAAGACGCTGGCGAGATGTTCTCACACCTCTTGTGAGTATAAACCAATCACTGGCAGAGAGAAACCTTGCTTTCAGGGGATCTTCCTCTACATTGTACAATCGAGACAATGGCAACTTCTTGAGGGAGGTTGAGCTGCTTGCCAAATTTGATCCAGTGATGAAACAACACATTAGCACAGTCGAAAGTGGCCAATATAGTCATTCAAGTTACCTTGGAAACATCATTCAAAATGAGCTCATTGTTTCCATTAGTGGGAAGATCTTGGATGCAATTGTTGCAGAAATAAAACAAGCTAAATATTACTCACTCATTTTAGACTGCACTCCAGACAAAAGCCACCAAAAACAGATGTCGATTATTATCAGAACTGTTAAAATGGGTGAAGTACCAGAAATAAAGGAATACTTCTTGGGCTTTCTTGAGGCTTCAGAAAGTACAGGCCTGGGTTTATCAGTTCTGATTCTGAAGAGACTAGATGACTGAATATTCACTTTGATGACTGCAGAGGACAGTCATATGACAACGGAGCGAACATGAAGTGCAAGAACAAAGGTGTTCAGGCAAGGTTATTAGAGAAGAACTGTCATGCACTCTATGTTCCATGTGGAGCTCACACTCTGAATCTTGTAGTGGCTGATGCAGCTAAAGCTTCCACAGATGCCATCAGCTTCTTTGGCAACGTACAAAAATTATACAACCTTTTTGCAGCAGCTACACAGAGATGGACAATCCTAAAGAAGCGCGTGAACATAACACTAAAGTCTTGGAGTGAAACCAGGTGGGAGAGCCGGCTTAAGAGCAGTGAGGCTGTGCGATACCAGAGCCACAACATCAGAGAGGCCCTGTTGGAAGTCAGAAACAATGCCACAGATGCCATAGCCAGGACTGAAGCACAAACACTTGCAGAGGAGGTAGGGTCTTATCGCTTTCAGATTTGCACAGTAGTATGGTATGACATTCTTCATGCAGTTAACCATGTGAGCAAACTTCTGCAGTCTCCTACAATGCAGTTTGATGTGGCAGTCAACCTCCTCACCAAAAACAAAAGACTCACTCACCAGCTACAGAAACACAGGTTTTGGTTGCAGACAAGTCGTAGTTAAGGGACATATGTGAGGAAATGAATGTGGAGGCTGTGCTGAAGGAGAAGAGGCTCAGATCCACAAAAAACACTTTGCTTACGAAGCTCCTGACGAACCATTTACAGAAGCCTTAAAGAGGCTGGAAGTCAAATTTTTCAATGTGGTGGTGGATTGTGCCATCGGATCAATAAATGAGAGATTCAAAACATTAGATGATGTGAGGAACATATTTGGGGTTCTCCTAAACTTCACAATGAACAAGGAAGACTTGTCCTGCAAGTGTGGAAAGCTCTCTAAGATACTGAGCTCTGGAGCTGACTCTGACATTGATGGAAGAGAACTGGCCCTCGAAATTAAGAACTTGCCGACTTTACCTTCACACAACATGACTGCATCGGAGCTTCTCTCCTTCATTTATCAGAAGCAACTGGAGGAACTAAACCCCAATCTCTGGGTTGCACTAAGAATTGCCTGCACTCTACCTGTAACAGTAGCGTCAGCCGAGAGGAGCTTCTCTAAGATGAAGTTAATCAAGAACTACCTCATATCATCAGGGGGGCAGGATCGCCTCAGTGGCCTTGGCATCATACTAAGCATCAACCAGGACGTTAGCAGGGAGATTTCATATGATGATGTTATTGATGATTTCGCCGAGAAAAAATCTAGGAGGCAAAAATTTTGAAGATACAAACTGTTCTGTATAACTGTTAGCTATTACACGATTGTATCGTAGTTAGTAATTGTTTGGTAGTTGATAATTAGATTATTTTTTTATACATAGTTCTGTGTCATTTATTCTAAATAATGTATAAGCTAATTTTCAGGAATTTCATGAAGAGTATTTTTTTCTGTTTGTCTTCTGAAAGTACATATTTGTTGTTTTGGACATAAATGTTTCATTAAAATTGTTTCATAATTGATTTTTTTTAACACAGCCATTTTTTGTATGTGTGCTGAGATGATGTAGTAAGGCGTGAGTTGGTGGATGGAGGGGGTGGGGCCTCAAATGGGTATACTGCTTAGGGCCCCCTAATGGCTAGAAACGGCCCTGTATATATATATATATATATATATTGTTTATAGGCATCCAAACATGTCTTAAGTTTGTGTTGTGCAAAAAAGAAGATAAACTTAGTAATATTTGCTGGTGATGAAAATGGGTTAGTAATATTTAGTGTCTAAACTTATATGAGCAGTAATTAAAATGTAAACTGTCTATTTCAATTCTTGACATTATATATAAATAAGCATACCATAAACATCAATACCTCATCAAGAACTAAATAAAAATGCTGAAATGAAAGGGCTTTTAAGTTGCATACCTTTCGCTTTCAACCTTTCAAATGTCCCGCGCGATGATTCCTCATTTCACGAAGGTCAAGCTTGTCGCCCTTCCTCTCGAGTTGGCATGGTGAAGTAGTGAATTGGTTTCTTGTACTCTCCTCCTTACACAGCCAGGTACGCCCGGCTCATTGGGGATTGTTCTGAGCCAGGCGTCTAATCTTCTTTTGAAGATGTCCACCGAAACTCCACTCATGTTCCTTAGTTCATTTGGCAGCTGATTAAACAGTTTTGGTCCTCTCACAACAAAACTATTTTCTTTCAGGGTTAAGGATGTTTCCTGTCTAGCCTTTAGTTAGGGAACACGACACAGTCTTCCTTTTCTACTTTCCACCGTTGTTTGGGGGGTTATAGGGTTCAGAGTAAGATTTGGAGCTAGTTTCTCCATTATTTTCCAAGTGTAAATAATGGTGTATTTCTCTCTTCTCCTTTCCAGTGAATATAGGTTTAATTCGCGTAACCTTTCCCAGTAATTTAGATCTTTGCACCCATTGATCTTGGCTGTGAAGCTTCTCTGAACCCCTTCTAGCTGACTAATGTCTTCTTTTTTATATGGCCATGTTAGGACCGAGCAGTATTCCACCTTGGGTATAATCAGTGTTTCCAATAGAGGAATCATTATATTCCTATCCCTTCGTTTAAAGGTTCTCAGTATCTGCCCAGTTTTTCTCTTTGCTCTGTTTACTGCTATCTTATTTTGTGTTTCAAATTTCGCATCATCAGTCATTACAATTCCTAAATCTTTTGCTTTAGAATTTCTCTGAATTTCCTGTCCATTTGGGGTATAGTATTCGATGGAGTTTAGGTTCTCCCTTTTTCCGTACCGTAACAGTTGAAATTTCTCAGTGTTAAACTTCATATTGTTGTCTTCCACCCACTTGTAGATTCTGTTCATGTCTGTTTGTAAAGATCCTATATCCTCTGGGTTTCTTATTTTTCTACTGATCTTTGTAGCATTGGTAAAGGATGTTACTGTGCTGTCTCTGGTAACGTACTCATCTTTGTCAGCTAGCATGATTATAAACAGTAGTGGAGCTAATACTGTTCCTTGTGGTACTGAGCTGAGGACCTTTGACTCTGATGAAGATACTCCTTGTACTGTAACGACTTGCCGCCGCTCACTAAGGAAATTATATATCCATTTCCCTACTTTTCCTCTTATTCCCATATATTTCAGTTTATGTATTATGATTCTATGGTCACACTTGTCGAACTTTGGCAAAGTCTGTGTACATTACATCATAGTTTTCACTACTTTCAAGTGCATCAATAATGTTCTTGTGCTGTTCCATTAGTTGTGATAGGCATGATCTGCCTGATCGAAATCCATGTTGGTTATCATTTAATTTTTTTCTGAGTTTTCAAAAAGTCATAGATTTTTTCTCTAACTATTCTTTCAATTATTTTAGTGAGATGAGATGTAAGCGACACTGGCCTATAGTTTTTGGCCTCGAATCGATCTCCTTTATATATTTGGATTATGCTCGCGCTCTTCAGGATGTCCGGTATTTCTCCTGTTTCTCGTGATCGTCTCCATATCCGATATAGGGGCTCAGCGACTGCATTCTTGCAGTTTTTGATCAGTGTGACATTCCATTTGTCCGATCCTGCCGCTGAGTGTGCTTTAAGTTTCTCTATAGCTTGTGTAATATCATCCGTCGTAAAGTCGAAGTCCGTCCGTTGTACTTTCGCCTTGTAATTCTTCAAAGAACGCGTTTCTATCGCATATCAATTTTTCAGTTTTTGGGATACTGAAAGATGATTCGTACTGAGCTCTTAATATTTCAGATACTTTTGTTAGATCATCAGATAAAGCATTGTCTTGATTTTTGAAAGGTCCGATATTCGTGTGATTTATCGACTTCCTTTTTGCAAAATTATAGAAGTACTTTGAGTTAACCTTCATCACTTCTATAGCGTCGTCGTCTTTTTCTGTATGCTTCTCAATTAGTTCCTGTATGACGCAATCTATACTCTGTAGGTTATCATTTAATATTTTTCTGATGTTGTTGTCTTTGCAGTTACTTAATTTTGCAGTCACTCTTTTTCACTTTCGGAACAATGACCTCTTTTGTCTCTCGAACTTGCTTCTCTTTCCTCTCCACAATTTCCAGCGTCTTCTCCTCTAAGGTCATTAGCATCTCTTTCGTTGTCTTGACCTTGAAGATGGTTTTCCAATCTATTACTTCCATGCTGGATGCAACAACTTCCCAATTTTGAATTGGCTTCTTTCTGTTGTTCGTGTTCTTTCCTTTCCTGTTGCTTTTATATTGGTTGTTATTTCAATAATGTTGTGATTCGATATTATAGTCGGGGATATTTCTACGTTATCAATTAGGTTGCTGTTGTTTGTGAATACCAAATCTAGGAAGTTGATTTTTCTTATCTTTTCTGTTATTTCTTGTGTTAACATAAATTCATCGGCAAGAGCTAGTAGCATTTTTACCTGCTCCTGCTCTTCCAGTGTGCCCCCTTGTCCTGGTGTATACATATATTTTTTACTATCCTTTTATATTTCATGAATGGAAAATTAAAATCACCACAGAGAAAAATATTTGGGGTTGGAGAGTGTAGATCTTTTACCCAGTTTCTGACCTCTATAATGGGATCTGAGTATTATGAAGTTGGCGTGTTCGGGTTCTGTACATTACAATTAGTACCATATTTAATTTTTCAACTTTTGCTGCTGCACATTCTACGTAGCTGTTTAAAGTACTTAAAGTCATTTCTGCCATATGTCTTTCGCGTGTGTATATAGAACATCCTCCTTTACGTCTTATTGTTCTGTCGGCTCGGAGTATGGGTTTCCGTGAGGCATGCAAAGTCTGCTCCGGCTTCTTGCATGAGTCCTTTCAGGTATAAAACTTTGTCTGGGGAATGATTTGATTTAAGACCGTAAATGTTGGCTAGGATTATTTTTATTTTTTATGTATCGTTTTCTGACTCGTTTTCCAATGGTGGTGCTCGTTTCGTTGCCTTGTGGTCCTCCGAGAATTTACCTCGTTTTATCTTTGTCGGTACCTGTTGTCCCGATAACGCATGAAGTGCCTTTGTGCGTGCCTTCTGTATGTCTCTCGGATTCCTATATGTGTCAGCTGACTTTGTATTTGCTGGATGGTATTTAGCAGCTGAATTATATTGGCTACGTCTAAACAATTGGTAGCCCTCTTTGATGTTCGTTTTTCCTGTTCACCCGTTGCGGGGCGTTCCATATATAAAATACAATAAAAATAATTGTATAGTTAGTTAAATACTCGTCTAATTTTCCGCAGATATATTTAGTTTCAATTTATGTCTAATCTTCGAACTAATATATCCCACTTAGATGATGATTTAACAATCAAAATTTCACAGAATCCATTACAACAACTAGCTAACTAACTAAACTAGAAACAAGGTGCGAGTAAGGCCAGAGTGTAGAATGTGCATAAATTTTTCCATGCCATTAGTTTGATGCTATCATTTCTAGTTTCATGCATTGAGATTAGAGACCTTTGTGAATAAGAATCATTAAAGCCATAATTGTCAGCCTTTTCAACAGCTAAATACAATGTTATTTTTCGACCGACAAAAAAAATCCATTTTTCCCATTATCCACAAAGTAAATAAGCAGTATACTGTGTATATATATAATAAGTAGAATATAGCTGACTACTTATTCTCAGTTACTATATATATGCTAACGATGAAGTTCTATTCCTGTTTCCTAAATCGTAAGTCTAGTACAACCAAATGGAATAGATTAAAACAGTTATAAAACTCTCTTTGTTAGGACTTGGCACGATTTTATTGGTCCCGTAGGATTAGAGCAGTATCAGAGATACTCTTAAACCAAGTAAACATTAGTTTCATGCAACAAAATAGGAAAGTATTATGTACGTTTTAGAAGACATAATAAAATTCTACATAATTAACGATTAGTCTCTTAGTCTCTTAGTCCTCTCTCTCTCTCTCTCTCTCTCTCTCGATCGATCGATCGATCGATGATTTATCCATTTTTCTTTCTCTCTCGCTTGTATTTTGCATACATTCCGAGACATAGATAAGATCAGGAGTGTATACACTCGTTCTTGACCGCCGTTTTTTAATTTTAGTCACAATTATTAATGCATGTCATAAATTGTTATTATTATTATCCGAAACAAATCTATACTATGAAAAAGGAGTCCTGTGTGTCCGTCTGTCCTTCCGTCACTCTGTATTCCGGATTGGTTGAAAGAGTGTGACATCATAGACACGTCATAAAATGGGCGAAGCTCTAGCGCGCGCTTTTCACTCCATGCATTTATGATTCAGCAAACAAAATTGTATTTTTTTTTAATTAGACAAAAATTTTAATTTTTAAAAATCTCTATATATATGCTGTCTGTCTGTCTCTCTGTCTGTCTGTGAATCTGTTCCACGATAAAATATGGAAACGGCTCCTCGAGAGAAAAAATTATTCGGTAAACGTTGCTTAAATTAATCGAAACCTATGGGAAATTTATTGAATGCCCGGTTAGGTCAACTGTACGCCCTTGACCAGGGATGGGGAGTCGGCCAAAAACAACCGACTCCCGAGTCGGTATTTTTAAAAACCGACTCCGACTCCCGACTCTTTCCTTATCATGCTGATCTACAACCTTATAAATATTGGGATGTTTGTTTCGTAGATGGCGTTTCAAGTTTGAGGCTCTAGTTGGAGCATTAGCATGTTTCCCAGTGTAAGCACTAATTTTTGCATTACACTCTTTACCATCCTTTTCTACTTGACAAATAAAAATACTTTCATCCTCATTTAGCTTAAAATATTGAAAGACTGCTGATTTTCTACTAGGCCCACGACTCATTACTAATAGGGGCTAATTAAATTAATAATTAATATATTGCTAATTTTTATATGGTACCTAGTATCCTAAAATAGAAATATGAAATTCATTTGCTAAGATTTACCAGAACAATAAATCAAATGTGGAAATGTGAATCTAGAATTAGTTCAGGAAGATATTTATTTAGGGCAGAGTAGTATTCTGGTAAATTGTTGGCATATAGAAATTGAATCAAAGAGTCGGGAGTCGGTCGTTTTTACCGACTCCCGACTCCGACTCCCGACTCCCGACTCTTCAAAAAAGCCCCGACTCCCGACTCCCCTCCTCTGCCCTTGACGATTGGTTAGGTTAAGTCGTGATATTTTCGTTAAAACTAACGAATATATTACGACTTAACATAACCAATCGTCAAGGGCGCACAGTTAACCTAACCGGGTATTCAATTAACCACCTAACCGGGCATTTATTTAGCCGAACCAGGCATTCAGTTAACCTAACCAGTTGGTTAATTTTAATGTTAAAAAAAATAAATATATATATATATATATATATATATTACTACAGTAACTATGTATTACCTAAGGGTACTAACAACCTTCCGCTGGAACTACCAAAAACATTCCGCCCGTAGGCCGCGATATTTTTGCTACCCGCACGTAGAAAGCGCTTTCTGCTAATGTTTCCTAAATTGCGCTTGTAATTCCATAGGTCTCCGATCTTTCTGAATCTTTCTGAACTTTTAACAAAGTTGTACCGACTAATAATCGTATTTGGAGTTATTTAAACTGCATTATAAAGGGATGATCGTGTGATAAAGAGAACCTACAGCTTTATATGGGAAAAAAGCTGTAGAGTAATCCGTTTTGTTAACATTTTATGAAAGAACAAGAAGGCTAACCGCCCAACTATTGAACATACAAAACGTCGCTTAATCTGACTGATCTAACGGAGAGCGGTGTTGTGACGTGAGCAAGACGCAGCGCTTGGACCTACAAAGCCTAACACTTTTTTCACTAAATTTCATATAAAACATACAATCGACACAGATCCCCAAGCCAAGCTGTTTTCAAGCAAAACGAAGCTACATGAGAAATCAAAACGGCACCTATTGAAACAGGAGAACGGACTCCTTTTTCTCTCGGAGTTTCTCACGAAACTAAAAAATAGGCAACACTGAAGGATAAAGAATTTAGATTGCATAAGGGCCAACGTAAAAATGAAAAATATGAAAATAGTCTCCGAAAATATATAAAATATATAAAGTCTAAAACCGAACTATTCGTTAAACAAAGTTTTTACCTGATAGAATTTCTAGAAGAAACAAGGGATGATTTCGCATGCCTCACAAAAACACACCTTAAAGACTACCAAGAAAATTATGAAAACTGCGAGTACTGCATCGATGAAAAAGAGGCAGAAACAGATGGCTTGGTAGCCACAACAAACTACGAGCCGACAGAACAGAGAGAACCATATGGAAGAAATAACAGTAAGTAAATCAAATAGCTCCGTAGAAATTTTAGCAGCAAAAAGCGTAAAACTATATTAGACCTTCGAACAACAAAATTCTCTGATACCATCACTGAGACCAGAAAACAAATAAAAGCCCTAAACCCTACCTGCCACTATAATACTTTGCGAAGATTTTAATTTCCCTTTCATGAAATACAAAACGATTTCATGGTTGGTTACCTTCCGCCCGAATTGTTCATTCTGACGAAGGTCAAGCTTTTCACTCCACCTTAGACCTACAGTTTAACGTGGAATCCGACCCACGCCCCACCAGCAGCCCAGTGTCTTAACCACTAGGCCACCCAGGGTACCCATTTATCTCCCAACCACTTTATTTATTGTGGGGAAGGATGAACAGCTGGGTGCATTCACATTTTAAGTGGAAGTATAAAATGTCAAACATCCTTGTACACAGAGCACCATTCCACCATACGCCCATTTCAGGGTACGAGGAACTCGCAGCAGCATTGCCAAGCAAATTGGGAATCAAAGTACTGACGAAGCTTTAGTACGTGGTTCATCCCCACTGAAAGTAACAATGCTCTGTGTTAGTCTAGCCCAGAGAACATCCATAATCATATTCAATTGATCGCAATTTTCGTTAGTTTGTATTGCAGACATCCCCAGTTATCAGTCCTCGTGAGTAGTATTACCTAAAAAATCCCGAGTGCAATGCAATTGCAATGCAACATTCCATGCGACATAATGAGTGTGTTTTAAACCCCCAAATTATATATATATATACCGGGTGTCCCGTAAGTCTGGACCCATAGGGAAAAATAATAAAATTACAAAATAGTCCAAAAATTTATTACATAATCTGTTCAAAGTGTCCGCCGTTGTGTCGCACACATAGTTGAAGACGCAATCTCCACTGCGACAGCACTTTCTGAATCACAGTCGCAGAAATTTCTTGACACGCCTCCACAATGCGTGCTTTAAGGTGGAAAATGTTCTGAAGTTTGACCTCGTACACTTTGGCTTTCAAGTGGCCCCACAAATAAAAATCATAATAAAAAATAATAAAAAATAATAATAATAAAATAATAATAATAACAATAAAAAAATATATTATAAATCCCTATGGGTCCAGACTTACGGGACACCCTGTATATATATATATACAGGGCGTCCAAAAAAATGTATACACACTTTAAATAATTATAAAGGCAGTGTTTATTAAAATACATTTCATTTTCAAAATGTAATAGAATCTACAGACATTATTTAATTGTTTTGTCAACGCCTGTTTTCAAACTGACGTCCGTTCTGGTCCAGGCACTGCTGATAACGCGAAGTAATGGAATCGCAAACATCACGAAACATTTCGTTTGGTATTTGTGTGCATTCTCGTTCAATGGCTGCTCTCAATTCAGCGACTGTTGCAGGTTTTATAGCTTAGACTTTGTCTTTTAAGTATCCCCATAAAAAAAAGTCTAGTGGTGTGAGGTCTGGTGAACGCGGAGGGTATTCTACGAAACCCCTTCGTCCAATCCACATCCACATCGTGCCAAGTACCACTCGCAATACTCCACTCTTCGGTCCGGATCATCTTCATTAATAGCATGGACTAATCTTGGAATGTAACTTTTCCATTGACAGCGCTTCAAAATGCGTTGGATAGACGATTCTGAAATTCCTACCTCACGACTCGCTTGCCGCACAGATTTTCTTGGACTTTGGTGATACGTTTCCAGTACTCTTTCTTGCTTTGGGGCTTGTCGATGTCCGTGGTCTTCCGGAACGCTTCTTGTGGACATTCTGAACAGTTCCATCGGCTTCAAACTTATCTCTAATTCGAGTGATGGTAAGTCGCGTTGGTGGATCTGTTTGAAACTCCCTCCTAAACTGTCTTTGCACTTCAACTGCGTTTTCACACTTCCAGTAGCATTTTAGAATGAATTTCCTTTGTTCAAAGCTTAGTCTGACTGCCATTATTAATTCTAATGGGTTTAACTTGGAAAGAAAGAAACATCAATTGAGCTATCAGCTGTTAAAGTGTGTATTCATTTTTTTGGGATGCCCTGTATATATATATATATATAATTTAGGCGGCCGGGTCGGAAAGGGGTCAAGGTCAAGATTTTGCTTAGGTACATATTGTGAGGTTGATCATTTTGTAATAGTAGTATCCACACCAAAAATCAAGGCTGTGGGACCTTCGCTACCGTCCCTACCGATACTCACTTTTTTCCATATGAATTTGTATGGGAAATAGGCCAAAAATCGAAAATCGTAAAAATCGACCCTAAATATTAATTTTTTTGCTTTCGGATGGCCAAAATTGAGTTCCCCGCACGAATTACATCAGAATAGACCATTCACCAACTTTTTTTGAGATCGGAGGGTAGGGGGTAGTCTTAAATCCGGTGTTGACTCATAGCACCGGATATAAGACCTAATATTACATTATTTTTTTTTCTTTCCAGATTCCTATTTAGGTACCTAGAATGTTAAAAGTTTGTATTAAAATATGTTATTTAATTTTAAAATATCAGTAATAAATAAAATATAGTTAAAATCTTATTAAATTAAAATCACCCAAAAGCCACTTAGGGTGCGCGAAATTTTTGGTTTATGACAATTCTTCTTCGAAATTTAGATGTAAAATTCAAGAAAATTATTGAGGCGGTCATGAAAAACAACGCTGACTTCGCTAATCCTGAAAATATACTCCTGTCAATGGTTTCTGACGAACGATTACATATTAGAGAGCTAGCAATTCAAAAGATAATTCTTTCCAGAACTGGGTTTTCAGGAGCCAGAAATTTTGAGCTACCAAGATCTATAAATTTCCTAGCAAATGATTATATTGATTTGATTAATTGGAATGAGCAGATAATCACTCCTCCACCTTTGCTAAGTAATTTTACCAATGAGCAATTGCTTCAGATTAGAACTAAACCTCTAGAAATACTAGATTTTCCACGTCACAGTGAAAGCGTTGAACGGGATGTGAACTTAGTAACTAAATCTAGCCAGGAAAGAATTGGTTATATTAATCGGCATAAATTTATTTTGCATACTTTAGAGTCTAGAAAAGAACTGCCTACTTTTGAGTAAAAAGGTCTATGGAAGGAATAAAAAAAACATTAGTTTTAGGTCAAACATTTTATTGAATTTCTGTCTCTTAATTTCTAAATTTCTACCAATAAATAGCTAAAAATTTATGTATTAAATTTTTCTTCATGCATTTTTGTATTTTTAATTTTTCTTTTCATTAAAAAATAAATATAACTATTTTATAAGCGAACTTTCGTAATAATAAAAAAATTTCGAAGTAAATCGCAAATTATCTCGAATTTTACAATTTTCTGAAAAAACTGAAACCGGTAGGGGGGGGGGGGGGTCCTCAGAATTCAAAAGTATTTTACCAGGGTGTTACTATGATTGATTGAACCACCTCACACTATGTACGTAAGAAATAAAAAATTTCGACCCGGCCTAATATATATATAATATATATATATATATATATATATAATCATGCGGGTTGCTTCTACAGAGCTTCAATTTAATATTTAGGAGAAATCCAATGACAAGGAGAAATGTAAATGCCATGAAAAGTCTTCTTTAATGCGCAACGTTTCGAGCAATACGCTCATCTTCAGGCTGTTTAATAACAATGTGAAATTAAAATCAATATTGAATGAAAAACAAAACAGAAAATTTCTATAACCTATTCGTAAAGACAAATTTTAAAAGACTGAGAAAAGAGGGTTAAATTCTAAGTTATACAGATTTACATATAAAAATTAAGAAGCTATTTTTAAATACATATAGTAAATGTGAAATTAATACACTGGAAAAATTAACAATAGTACACTGGAATAATGGAACTAGCTACCTTACACTGCAGTTTCCGAGGCTGACTAATTTGAGCAGAGACAAGAACGGGAAACACAAGAGATGGCGAGGGCGATTGGGGAAGGAGGGATTATAAGGAATTGGGGAAGGAGGAGGGATCATAGCAAATTGAGGGGGACGGCAGATGAGTCAACATTCAGACTAGGGGACAATGCTTTAATGAAAAGCGATTCTAAAATTCTTAGTGAGTTGGGACAAGTATTACAACCAAGAATTTTAAAATTGTCTAAAGTGACATCAATTTTACATTTAATGCTGTGTTCGCGAATACTCGCGAAACGTTGCGCATTAAAGAAGACTTTTCATGGCATTTACATTTCTCCTTGTCATTGGATTTCTCCTAAATATTAAATTGAAGCTCTGTAGAAGCAACCCGCATGATTATATATATTCAAGGTATGGACAAGATGGCCTCAGGGCTTATCGCCATGTTTGGAAGACTTCACGAAAGTTTCTCAAGTCAAAACTGGACTGTTATTTTCTTGAAATGTGTCGGACCTGCAGGATTTTCCCGAAATTTGTTTACTTCAAACTCTACCGTGATAATCTATATGACTCTGAATTTTATCAATCGTCCCTGGAATATTTATTAAATAATGAAATTAATTATAAAATCAAAATATCAGATTCGCATAACAAGTCTCTTGGGCATTATATAACTACTCTTAAAAATACCTTGTCGTTGTTGGACTATTTATTAATAATTTCTCTTGTACAACGTGAACTAGAAAAATTTCACTCTACCATCTTGGAAACACATGAACGTAAGTTAAAGGCTTTGGGAATGAATTCACCAAATTTTTTCAATTCAGAGAAGGTAATTTCGAATCTTTCTAGTTACACACTCTCCCCTCGGGAAAAGTTTTTACTGTCACTTGGTTTGCAATTTAAGCTTCCGTTGTTTCAAATATATAAGCCTTCGTTTTTTCTTTACTTTGAAAAATTTTTCAATGGCTTGAAAAATGTTCCCCATGTGGGGGATTTCAATAATTTCAAATGTCAGTTCTCAAATTTAACTCAAGAATTTTTTCTTAAACTTAGAAATCTTAAATTTCAATCTTTCATATTTAGGAGAGTGATTTGCAGTGTATTAAGAATTTGGCAAAGAACCAGGAGATTGTTGTGACTAGACCAGACAAGGGTAACGGAGTGGTTATTTTGAATAAATCGGACTACATAAACAAAACTAATGAAATCCTAAGTGATCTTACTAAATTCAAACAAATTCTAGAACCTGTAAATAAAGTCATTGTAAGGTTAGAAGACCAGGTTAATAGATTTCTGTCACGACTAAAGTCCTTAAAGATAATAAAAAATGATACTTACTCTCAGTTGTTCGCATCTGGTGCTAATCTTGCTCAATTATACTGTCTGCCTAAAATCCATAAAGCTGGAACACCTCTCCGTCCTATTTTAGCTTCGTATAACTTACCCACCTTTCAATTGGCAAAATTTGTTGTTCGTCTCCTGTCCCCCTTTGCGAAAAATGCTTACACTATAAATAACTCGTTTGAATTCCAAAAAGACCTCCTTGGTAAAAACTTCGATTCAAAAAAGTTTTTTGTCAGTTTTGATGTAAAGTCACTTTTCACAAATGTACCTGTATCTGAAACTATTGCCATTATTTTAGATAGGGTTTTTAGCTCAGTTGATAATTTTCATGGTTTTTCATTGTCTCATTTTAAGGAACTTTTAGAATTGGTCTTCAAACAATGCTATTTCACTTTCAACAATAAGGTTTACCAACAAATTGATGGGGTAGGGATGGGATCACCAGTCGGACCGTTAGCAGCTGACTTTTTTATGACTCATTTAGAAAGTGTAATTTTTAGACAATCTCCCACTCATCTCAAGCCAATTTTCTATCGACGCTTCGTTGATGATTCGATAGCAGTCTTTGATAATGCGGTACAAGCGCAACAATTCTTTAACTTCCTAAATTCTTTGCACCCCAATATAACGTATACAATGGAAACTGAGCAAAATGGCTCCCTCCCCTTCTTAGATCTTTTAATTTCGAAAAACGGTGATTCTATTACTACATCAGTTTACAGGAAACCCACTTTCACTGGTTTGGGCATGAATTTTTTTAGTTTTACTGATTTCAACTATAAGATGTCTTGTATTAAAACTCTCCTGTTCAGAGATATAATTTGACCTCTAATTTTACCTTACTTAATGATGAATTTAATAATCTAAGATCATACTTTACTAATAATAGTTTTCCTGTTCAATATGTAGACAAACTAATTAGATCCTTCTTAAATAATGTTTATAGCCCTCAACTTCCATGTATTACAGTGCCGAAGGATATAAAATATTTCTTGGTACCTGAAATGGGTCCTTTGAATAAGGAATTTAAGCTTAAATTTACAAAGTTGTTAAGGAAATTTTTTTATCATACTGATTTCCGCATCATATTTATTAATAAAACGTCTTTAGGTAGCTTTTCTCAGCGAAGGATCGAACCCCTGACTCGTTGCGTAGCGGTGTTGTATATTTATTTACCTGCCCTAGGTGTCTCCTTGGGAATTACATTGGCAGCACTGTTCGCTCTCTCAGGGCTAGATTTTATTCGCATATGGGAATAAGTGGCCGAACAGGTAAAATTTTAAAAACTAAAGAAGCCTCGAGTATTCGCGAACACAGCATTAAATGTAAAATTGATGTCACTTTAGACAATTTTAAAATTCTTGGTTGTAATACTTGTCCCAACTCACTAAGAATTTTAGAATCGCTTTTCATTAAAGCATTGTCCCCTAGTCTGAATGTTGACTCATCTGCCGTCCCCCTCAATTTGCTATGATCCCTCCTCCTTCCCCAATTCCTTATAATCCCTCCTTCCCCAATCGCCCTCGCCATCTCTTGTGTTTCCCGTTCTTGTCTCTGCTCAAATTAGTCAGCCTCGGAAACTGCAGTGTAAGGTAGCTAGTTCCATTATTCCAGTGTACTATTGTTAATTTTTCCAGTGTATTAATTTCACATTTACTATATGTATTTAAAAATAGCTTCTTAATTTTTATATGTAAATCTGTATAACTTAGAATTTAACCCTCTTTTCTCAGTCTTTTAAAATTTGTCTTTACGAATAGGTTATAGAAATTTTCTGTTTTGTTTTTCATTCAATATTGATTTTAATTTCACATTGTTATTAAACAGCCTGAAGATGAGCGTATTGCTCGAAACGTTGCGCATTAAAGAAGACTTTTCATGGCATTTACATTTCTCCTTGTCATTGGATTTCTCCTAAATATATATATATATATATATATATATATATATATATATATATATATATATATATATATACAGGGTGTACATAAAGTTAGGATCTATTTTTGTGAAGCACTTGGAAATTATATGGAATTCAATCATAAAATGATAAAGTGGTAACATTTATTAAATAATTAAGAGTAGGATTCGACGTGACGCCCATCAGTATCCCTGCACAGCTCAAATCGTTCCGCAGCATTTCTAAACACATTCTGGAGCATTTGCGGGGTTATGTTATCTGCAGCAGTTCGTATACGTAAGTTTTCAAGACTCGTAATCTTCGTCTGATAGGCGTGCGATTTGATAAAGCCCCATGCAAAGAAATCTAAAGGGGTTAAATCTGGTGATCTCGCTGGCCAAGGTCTGTTGCTTCCGCGTCCTATCCAGCGATTTGGAAAACGTCCATTTAGATAATCCTGAACAATTTTGGCATAGTGACAAGGAGCACCATCATGTTGATAGACGACGGGGATAGGATTGTTAGTACCGTTACCACTTTATCATTTTATGATTGAATTCCATATAATTTCCAAGTGCTTCACAAAAATAGATCCTGACTTTATGTACACCCTGTATATGAGTTGTATGTATGTGTATGTGAACTCCAGGGGTTAACCTAACCTGGTTTTCCAGGCCCACAAAAATAAATGTATGTGGGTGTGCATGCATGTATAGAAAAGCTGTTTATATATGTGAAATGTATGTATTTGAACTCCAATGGGTAAGCTACCCTGGCTGCTCAGGCCCACAAATATGTATATATATATATATATGTATGTGGGTGTGTATATAAATATGGGTAGCCTAAAATAAAACACAAGGAGGAGTAGAGAGATCCTTTCACTGCGGCGTCTCGAAGCATTTTCAATTCTTTACTAACTAACCTTCCTGGTCGGCTTTATAGTCCAGTCAATCTGTGATTGGACCTGGAAGTAATTGTAACAGAAATGGTTTTAACTGTTTTCGCACCCTTACCTTAACATAAATGATATATTAAAAACTTACCACAAACGTGCCAGGCCAATTTCTGTAAATCCAAGATGGCCGGCGCTACCATCGGTAACAATGAAGTGGCACCAAATTTTTACTATTCAATCAATTTCTTATTGTAATATATCATTCTGTAGGTTTTAATGGTCAACGAAACCATTAAAATGGATTAGAATAGTTTTGTTTGTCAATTATGGCGGCCATCATGAATTTTCAAGATGGCCGACGTGTGAAAAGCCTGCATTTACTTATATCTTCGTTTCTAATATATGTAGGTTCACAATTTTTGTGTCTAAACATACATTTTCAGGGTCAGGGAATATAATTATAGCACTTAGGATATTGTCAGGTGTGCGGTAGGCCAACCATGGCGGCCATCTTGGATTTTCAGGATGGCCGCTATGCGAAATCATATATGATCCGAGTTTCTTAATACGCCTGAATCCTAAACTTGGCGCTTAAAAATGGAATTACTTCCAGGTCCAATCAGTTTCTAAAACAAAATTAACACTGTAATTTTGCAATAAAATTAATTAATTCTATTATTTTATTTCAGGTCAAAATGAATTCTGAACGTTTCGAAACCTGTGCAATATGTAAAGAAGTTATAGATGACCGTGATTCTTATGTGACACTAACAGAAAAAGGTGCCTTGGGTGTTTGCAATGCTAGCAGAGAAAGAGACTATGACATCTTTGTCACAGCTGGAGACAAACTACACAGATCATGTAGAGATTCATATATTAATAAGAACATTGCATCTTACAATAAAAAGAAAACATCCACATCTTCTGATGCCCTTGCATTTAAACTTAGTTTAAGATCTGATCACGACTTTAATTACAAATTGGATTGTTTGTTCTGCAAAAATCGCATCACCGAAAGAGATAAACGGGACAATAAAGCTTTTTAAGTGATGTGCAAGAATCGTGAGTTTGATATCAGTATTTTAAAAGTTTGCGAACAGCGCAAGGATGGCTGGGCAGTTGATGTAAAAGGGCGTATAGCTTTTGTAAATGATTTACATTCAGAAGATGCGGTGTATCATCAAGCATGTAGTACTAACTTTCGTATTGCAAAAGGTATTCCAAAACTATTCGATAGTAACACAAAAACGAGTCAAAGTTTAAAAAGGGGTCGGCCTTATGATGAATCTCAAGAGTCTGCCATTGCTTTTGTGGCGAATTATTTGCGAGAAAATGATGATGAACAAACCACAATCAATGATCTTTTGTCAATAATGCAGGATCATCTGAAAGATTCATCAAGTCATGCATAATTGCATATACTTCCAAATGGCTGAAAAGTCGTTTGATGGAGCATTTTAAAGATGAAATTGTTGTCACGGAGATTAATGGGAAACATAATGTCACATTCAGATAAAAAACCAAGAATATTCTCTATGATTTCTATAAAAGCAAGAAATCAGATGACGTAGAAACTGAAAAAAATCGCATTATTGAAACTGCGGCAAAGCTGCTAAAAAGTGAAATTAAAGAATGCGATAGTTCTTCGACAATGTATCCATCCACCAAAGACAGAATCTTGTGCCCGTTGCAAAGAATTTCTTCCCAAATCTTTACGATTACTGCTTGAAAAGATGTTTGTTGCCAAAAGCAGTGACCTACGAATTGCCTCTATTGGGCAAGCAATAATGCAAGCAGTCAGACCAAAAGCAATAATTGCTCCACTTCAGATTGGCTTGGGAGTGCAAATGCATAGACAATTTGGATCAAGGCTTTTGATTGACTCTTTACACAGTCACGGATTTTGCTCTTCCTACTCAGAGGTTCAGAAGTTTGGACGAAGTGCGGCGTATCATCAGGGGACAGAAATTGAAGGAATTGACAATGAATCTTTCATACAACATGTTAGTGACAATGTTGATCACAATATTAGAACAATCGATGGTCTAAACACATTCCACGGTATGGGTATAATTGTTACAGTTACTCCCAAGGTAGCTTCCACGAAATTAGTGCCAAGAATAGATGTCACATCAAAGGAGATCGTGGACATTTGCAGCATCGAAACTCACATATTTCGCTCGCGCAGAAAATCTTCTTGCGCCTTAACATACAAAGATTTGCATCAATTTCAATTTCATGCCGATGATCCAACAAGTTGCTTCAACATTTTATGGAATTGTGCCTGGATGCTGAAACCTCAACGACCACTGTGGAATGGCTTTATGCAAATGGTGCATAAAGGAGAGCACCCTGGACAGGGTACTAACATTTGATCAGCCACTGTACTGGAAGGGAACTGAAATCCAAGAAAGTGTGGTTGATGCAAGCCCTTTGAAAGAAATAGTATTGCGACATGGTGGGCTCCACACTGCCATGAGGTTCCTTGGATCTACTGGGCATCTCATGACTTCTTCCGGACTGCAGACAATGTTAGAAACTGTCTATGCTGAAAACACGGTGCCCCACATGCTAAGTGGGAAAGCAATATCTCGAGTCGTTCGTGGTCATCTACTAGTTGTAGGTGCCCTTCATGCAATAATGATGTCAGAAATATACGAGTGCCCTATTAAGTTAGACAATGATGAAGAATACACTCAGTCAGATGTTTTTAATTTTGCTGATAACTTCGAGTTAATACAGATGTCAGATTTACTTGATAAATCAATCTCAGGAGAAATAAGTTCGGAAGATGTAGAAAAGGAGGTGGTCTTCAAAAAGATGATTGAGAAACTGGAGAACTACAAACATAGCTTAGATTCCTCGAGAATTGCAAAACTGTGGTTCCAATACATACAAATGGTCGAAATACTATGCACATTCATAAAAACCGAAAGAACAGGAAACTTCCTTCTTCATTTACTGGCAGAGTATAGCATGCTACCATTTTTCGCAGCGTCTGGACATTTTGCGTATGCTAAGTCAACACGCATCTATCTTCAAAAAATGTTAAATCTAAAAGAGACATCCAAATGTTTACGCAAAGTTTAGAGAAGGCTATCATGTTGTTCGCAGAAGTAATAGATTTTGGGCTGGACTCTCAACAGATCTGGTTATAGAACAAGTTCTTTTGAGGAGTTTGAAAACAACAGGTGGACTAACTCACGGACGAGGAATGATTGAGGTACAAAGATCAGTTTGGCTACTGTCGACACCAGCCTGTGCAGAAATAAACCGTGCGATGCAGGAAATTACAGATGTAACGTATGAAGGTAGTGAGCAGCATAAAGAAACAAGACAGGCACGACTTGAAAGAGATTTCAAAGATTCATTGAAAATCTTGGCGTACGCTGTGGCAAAAAACCCCTTCGATAACCGAAAGGAACGCATGAGCATTGACACAGGAGAAATTGCTATTTCAACTGTCAATGTAGACAATGCCAAGGTTATTGGAAGCAATATTCTTGCTTCAATGTCCGGAAAACCAGTTGCAGATTATACGTTCAAGAAGAAAGACGTGGCCATAACAATGAAAGCAAGATCAACTATTAAGATAGATGAAGAAGTTATTCCCGTTGATCCTCTCTTGTTATTCCAACGTCTAATAACCACTGTCAGAGGTATGGGATCAGCTGTAGACTTGGAGACAGCATTCTCGTATGAGCTGTGCACATTTCCTCCTGCACTTATAGAGACAGACGGTTTGTTAAGGGAAGCAAATAAACCAAAGCTAACAAATTCTATCTGGTCTTCAACTGCGCCTGATGAATCAGATGCTTCACTTCCTAAAGATATTTCATATGTCCTCGATGGAGGATCCTTACTCCACAGAGTACAATGGACAAAAGGAAGAACATACAACGAGATTTGCAAAACTTATGTAGAATACGTCTTCAAGCATTACGGAGAGGGAACAGTCGTTGTATTTGATGGGTATGACGGGAAGCCTTGTACCAAAGATACAATCCACATTCGTAGAACCAAAGGCAAGCAGGACATACCTGTACGTTTAACAGGAGAAATGAAGCTAAATATGAAGAAAGACGAGTTTCTTACTAACCTCGACAACAAGCAGAGATTTCTAGTAATGTTGGCTACTAAAATGAACGAAGAAAACATGAAAGCAATCCAATCATCTGGTGATGCAGACCTTTTGATTGTACAGACAGCAATTAAATCCGCCAGAAGTAAACCAACAGTTGTTCTTGCAGAAGATACCGATCTACTCATTCTCCTGCTCCATTATGCTCATGTAGATGGTCACAGAATATTTTTCACATCAGAGCAAAAAACTCGATCGAAAGCGAAAACCAAACTGTGGGACATCAAGTACGCTAAATCGAAATTAGGATTGAAGATTTGCGAAGCAATCTTGCTTATTCACGCCTTACTTGGGTGTGATACAACGTCCAGATTGTTCTCCATTGGTAAAGATGTGGCCCTGCAAAAGTTTAAGAAAGACGAAAGCTTTCAACGCTTAAGCCAAGTTTTCAGCAACTCAACATCAACAAGAGAAGTTATTACTGCTGGAGAAAAGTTGTTGCTTATTGTTTATGGCGGAAAAAAAGAAAGCTCGCTTGATAAGCTTCGTGTCTTAAGATTCTACCGGAAAGTTGCTGCAAGTATGAAAGTTGTGTCTCCCGAAAGCTTGCCTCCAACATCCGCAGCTGCATCATTCCATTCATTGTGTGTTTACCTCCAAGTGCAAGTTTGGAGAGGACTGGAAGATCTTGATACAGAAGAATGGGGTTGGACTGGGAAAAGAGGAAAACTGCTACCAGTTTATACCTCGAAAGTTCCAGCACCAGAAAGCTTACTAAAACTTTTCAGATATAACTGCAAGGTAGAGTGTCAGAACGCGATATGTACGTATTTCAAGAATGGACTGAAATGCTCAGCCTTGTGTGGCGAATGCCAAGGCGTTTCTTCTCTGAACTGTCAGCACCCTTTGGACATAGAGAATGCAGGGAACAGTGACGAAAGTAATACAGACCCAGATTTTTACTAACTCACCATCACGCATAGGCTATATCAAAATGCCTATCCCTGTGAAATCGTTATGTATTGATTTGAGTTGACATAGCATGCTATTTTTTCTATAAACTAAATTTCAGATCAATATCTCAGTTTATTCAAGAGTTATGTCCAAAAAACGAAATCAAAACAAGTGAACGTCGTTAATAAGAAAATATATATTATCTTCGAAACTATGAAGGATAGACCAGTGGTGTTGGGGTTCATTTGAAAGATCTAATCAAAGCCTCTACGATTATGATGTCCAATGGTCAATTTTACTTGAGTACTTGAGCAATGGTCAATAACGCCTACAATCGCTGTCGATACGCAGCGCAATGTTCCGTTAAAGGTTAGCTGTGGACGAAAAATACAAGATGGTGTCATTTTGACCTACCAACCTAGGGTGTGAGGGATTAATGCAAATTTCATTTTCCTGAAAAATTGCCTCACCCAATGGTGGTAAGTTTTTAATATGTTATTTTTTAATATTTGGGGATGTCAAAAACGATGAAACCATTTCTGTTACAATTACTTCCAGGTTGACCAAAAATATAGCCTAGATTGACTGGACTATTAGCATCACAGACAGTTGGCTTAGAAGGCAGCCAGTCGTATT